>UXSR01000167.1:0-64880 GCA_900604375.1 Mesocestoides corti
CTCCCTCCCTCTCTCCCTATATTACCGTTTCACTCACACGATCATTCAGACACTTGTGTTACCACTGCTTCCACCAAACTGTCTTCGTCAGCAACCAACTAACAACCGATTAGTGCCTTGTTCCTGCCTTGGGTACTTCGTGGCGCCACAAGCACGCGTGCGATGCTTGGCTCTGTCGTTTGAAAACAATTTCAAGTCAGCGCCATCCAACATAGGCCACCACAAAAGGCTTTGTCATTCACCAAGACAGCACAAGTCCCCACACAGCTCGACATAACTGGAAACCATTCATTGCCTCACCCTCCAGATTCTCCTGACCCTACATCTTCTGACTATTATTTATTTCAAGGACTAAATGATAATTCGGATGGCCTTAGGATTTCTAAAATGCATTGACTGCGTGTGTTGTCAAAACCTGTGTAAACGCTACAGACCCACGAAGCTAATGAAATGCAGTTCAGGGCTAACTATGCTTTTTAGTCACGGCTTTCTTCGTTTTAAACACAAAGCTTGCAAGTAGTAGGCGCGTTTACACCAACCTGCGCTGACCCCTAAATCGTCCAATCACTTTTGCAGGTTCATGTTGGTTGGAATGCCATTGGGTGGCAAGACCTGTATGCTCCACGCTCTGGCCGAGATCATGACGAATCTCTTCGAGAAGGGTCTAACTGAGTACACCAAAGTCCTGCATCGCACCATGAACCCAAAGGCCATCACCATGGGCCAGTTGTTTGGCGAATTCGATCCTGTCTCACACGAGGTACGTGGTTTATGCTATTCAATCCGGTTTGAATTACCCGGCTGCCAAAAAGGACGAAACTGATTGGACCGTTGTGAGGTCACTTTTCATATCGGCGCTCACTGAGCCGACTAGCTCACTCAAACAACGGACTTGGGGCCAAATTATCGATTTTTTTGCTTCTCTTTCAAGTGGACCGATGGTGTAACCGCCAACACGTTCCGTGAGTTCGCGCAGATGGAGCCTCCAGATCGGACCTGGGTCATTTTCGACGGACCAATCGACACCTTGTGGATCGAGAGCATGAACACGGTGTTGGATGACAACAAGAAGCTGTGCCTCATGTCGGGCGAGATCATCCAGATGTCCAAGACAATGAGCCTAATCTTTGAAACGATGGATCTCTTGCAGGCGTCGGTTAGTTGCCAATCGATGCAGCGCTAATGATGCTACTTGTATACACTTTCAAACCTCGTGGTGTTGTGTTTTTTTTATGTAGCCGGCGACGGTGTCCCGCTGTGGAATGATTTACGTCGAGCCAATGGCAATGGGTTGGCGTCCGCTAGCCACATCGTGGCTGGACGCGCTTCCCGAGGAGGTGTCGAGCGGTGACGGCCGTGACACCCTGCAGGACCTCTTTGATTGGCTATTCGACGCTTGTCTAGACTTCGTCCGCCTCCACTGCCAGCAGCTCATTTCCCTGAGTCCCATGTGCATCGTCAAGTCGACCCTCGACCTGCTGACCGCTCTCGTAACCGACGCAATCAATGAGGAGAACCCAGCGGAGAATCGTCATCTGCGAATGTGGGTGCACGCGTCCCTGTTGTTCAGTCTGGTCTGGGGCATCGGTGGGTGTCTAGACGACGCCAGTCGGGTCAAATTCGACGAGTTTCTTCGACCGATCCTCGGTGGCAAGGAGCCCGACTTGCCGCCTCCTCAGAGCATCGGTGGTCGCTGTGACTTCCAGACTCCCGAAAGCGGTCTGGTGTTCGACTACTTCTACGAGGTACGTTCACTCGCGTCCCCGTCTATCGGCAGTCTGGAAATTCTGATCGTATCCTCATCTCTCACCCTCTTTCTCTCTCGCTCTATTGTTAAGTTCAAAAGCCGTGGGAAATGGCGCCACTGGAACGATTTGACGCGTGGCCAGGACAAATTCGAAGGCATGGAGATTCGTGACATCATCGTACCGACCATGGATACAGCGCGCTACAAGTTTCTAATTGACCTCTGCTTGCGGGCCAATCAGGCGCTCTGTTTCATCGGTGTCACCGGTACGGGCAAGTCGACGTATGTTCGTGAGAAACTCATGCGCGCCATCGACCACGATGTGTACAAGCCCTTCTTCATCAATTTCTCTGCTCAAACCGGCGCCAACCAAGTACAGGTAAGTGGTGCATTAGTTAAATTTTAAATACTGCTCTCTCATTGGTTGATCGCCAGACGGCTGTCATTGGCTCTTAGTGGGTAACTGCATAATTTTGTGCTCGTGACACAAACAAGCACTGGTTTTTCTTTTATGATTGATTTATTTGTTCCGATGTACAATAAATAAGATCTTTTGAAAAAAATGAAGACCGTTTTTGACTTCATGATTCAAAGCGAGCTCGAAATTTCGCAGCCACTCAAAATAAACCTTTTTATTGGGTTTCGTAAATTTTCTATTACAGTAAATTCCCATCCACATAAACGTCGACGCAGATTTTGCACACCGTACTTATTATAATCCCGCTTATTACTTACTCGCAGGCCATTGGTTCAAACTTTCCGATGGTCTTGTGATTGGTGCTTTTGATTGTGGATTCTGATTGGTGTGTAGAACACAGTAACTTAATAATTGATAAGTAAATAAGCTGAACTACATTTTATTGGCTCAAAAATCACAGCACGTGGTTGGACCATTCATGGTCATCTTCTATTAGTTAGAATCAAGGTCAGACCAAATTTCCAATATGGATTGGCTATTTTGGCGGGGCAAATGACCACTTGAATTGGCAATTTTAGGACATCATCATGTCGAGACTCGATCGACGCAGAAAGGGTGTGTACGGTCTGCCGATGGACAAAATTGCCACTTTCTTCATCGACGATCTAAATATGCCGGCCCAGGAGGTGTATGGAGCACAGCCGCCGATTGAACTATTGCGCATGGTCATGGACCACGGCTATGTGTACGTCCAAATTTTCCATCGTCTCTTCCCCATTTCGGTTAAAATAACTTTTACTGATGTCAATAATAGTAGCATGGTTTTTACAAAATATCGTCTTTAGGTATGACTTGAAGGACATGACAAAGGCCAGTTTGATCAACCTCTACATCTGCGCTGCAATGGGCCCTCCAGCAGGCGCGCGTAGTGACGTGACGCCGCGTTTTATGCGCCACTTCCACGCGATTTCCATGGTGCCTTTCAACGATGTTACCCTGACGCGCATTTTCTCTGCACTCATGCACACTTATCTGCGGGTAAGTCTTCAAAATCCCATATTTTACTTTCTACTTATATGTTTATAGTAGCAAGTATATCATGCGTTTGCATTAATTCGTTGTGTCGACTGAAATGGCCGTCTGTGGTGCTGTTCCAGTCGCAAGAATTCACCTCCGACTACTTCGGCGTCGGCAACACCATGGTGGAGGCAACCCTGCAGGTGTACAAGGCGGCGATGGCTAATCTTCTGCCAACTCCAGCCAAATCGCACTACGTCTTCAACCTGCGCGACTTCAGTCGCGTCATCCTGGGCATCTGCCTGATCAAGAAGGAGCACGTGAGCTCTAAGCAGACGTTCATCCGGCTCTGGGTCCACGAGGTGCTGCGCGTCTTCTACGACCGTCTGACCGACGACAACGACAGGAAGTGGTTGTTTGAGTAAGACCGGCGTTGGTAGTAGTGAAAATCGATGTTCTTTTTGAGAACATTCAGCACTCGTTGATGGGGCTGTTGTTTTTTCCACAGATTCATCAAGAACGCCATCGAAGTGTACTTCAAGGACAAAATCAACGTTGTGTTTGCTCACCTACTGGAGAACAGTAGAGATGAGGTATGTGTCCCCCCATTGGTCGACTCAAGGTCACGTAGAACGCGGGTTATTTAAAGATTACGCCTTACGTGAATTCATAAGTCACTTTCATGAGAAAGAAACGGCTCTTGCATTTCGCGCTTTCAACGATGTGAAAATCCGTATTTATACACACTCACACACCAAATTTAAATGTTTTGGCGATGTGGCAATGCCTCAAACCGTTTTAGTTCGCAGACTGTGTGCAATGCCTGATTTCATAAATTCAAATTTGCCGCTTTTTGATTGGATACTTTCAAGGTCATCTTTTATTGGTGAAACAAGCAATTATCTAGTCGTGACACGCACCAAATAGACAGTCAAGTTATTTGATTGAAGAAAATCATTACCCCTCGCTCTCCCAGGTAAACGAGGAGACCTTCAGGAGTCTGATCTTTGGTGACTTTGTGGACATCGACGCCCTCCCGGAGGAGAGGTGCTATGAAGAGCTCACTGACATCAACGCGATGTACCCAATCGTGGAACAGTGCTTGTCGGAGTACAATGCTACGCACAAAACCAAGATGAATCTCGTCATCTTCAGGTGGGTTGAGTAGAAATCACTTCTCTGATGGGTGTTGCGCTCATTAGATTCAACCGTCACTGGCTCAGATTTGAATATCTAGGTAGACCTCGTCGTTATCACCAACAATGATGTGTTAAACGCGTTGGCCTACATGGTAGAGCAACGAATCAGTGTTCACTGCATAGACAGATTCAAATTGGCGCCTTACAAGAGAGAATCAGTTTAGTAAAACACAGAGCCAAGATCTGTCACTTTCACATTGCAGATACGTGCTGGAACATCTGGCGAGGATATGTCGGATACTGCGAGTGCCTTCGGGCAACGCGTTGTTAGTGGGTGTTGGCGGGTCTGGCAGACAGTCGCTGTCTCGCCTCGCGTCTGCCATGGCTGGCTACGTCACCTTCCAGCCAGAGGTCACTAAGGACTACGGCTTGTCTGAGTGGCGCGAAGACGTAAAGGTGGGTCTCTCGCACTGACCACTTTCCCCTAATAACTCAGCCACCCAATCACGTCCCAGCGACCTTGAATCCAGCCACCTGATTGGTCAATTATTTTAACACTGTCGAGATGACCTTGAGTTACCCAATCACCTGCCTGTGCTTGGGCATTGCCCTTACAGTCCTGCCTGAAGAACGCCGGTGGTCGTGGAGCGCAGACCGTGTTCCTGATAACAGACATGCAAATCAAAGACGAGGCCTTCCTTGAAGACGTCGACAGCCTGCTGAACTCGGGCGAGGTGCCGAACCTCTTTACGTCCGAGGAGCGCGCCGAGATCACAGAGCTGGTGCAGGCGGCGTTAGAGGCGGAGAATCGCAAGAATCCCACAGCCGCAAACGCTGCCGCCATGCAAGACACGTCGCCGTTGGCGCTGTTCGCAGCCTTCGTCAATCGTTGTCGTGCCAACCTCCACATAATCATCGCCTTCTCGCCAATCGGCGATGCCTTCCGCAACCGCCTGCGCCAGTTCCCCTCGCTTACCAACTGCTGCACTATCGACTGGTTCACGGTGAGTTGCTCATATTGATTCCCGAATGAGCTAAGATCAACGTGCTCATGCAACTTCCACGGCGCGTGACGTCCGGATTGATTTCTAGTCATGGCCAGAAGACGCGCTGGAACGAGTGGCGCAGCGTTCGCTGGAGACGCTTGGTATGGAGCCTGAACTGAGGGATCGCGCGACCCACATCTTCAAGTACTTCCACAAATCGATCATCGACTTGTCCGTCAAGTTCTTCGAACAACTAGGTCGGAAGACCTACGTCACGCCGACGTCGTACCTCGAGCAGATCGGTTCGTTTGAACGCCTCATTACCAAGAAGAAGGACGAAATAATGACGGCGAAGTTGAGGCAAGCCCTTGCATGCCTTCTGATTGGCTAATGTTTTTTTGCAAAATCAGATGCACATGCTCTGATTTGCCCCAAGTTTTATTTGTACGACGCTGTCAATGGCTCTTTTTGGATATTTGAACACACGAGCCCTCCCTTCAAGTGTCAATTTAAACAAAATTTTTAGGTCGCATCTCTGAATAAATTGTGAAATACTGCGACCTATGCTCGCACCAAGTTTACCAAAATCCATGATTCTCCATCCCGATTGGGTTATTTCAAGGTTTCGTTTTTCTCATTGGAAGACTTAATTATCACGCGCAAAAATGAATTGAAGACACGTAAATTGATGTATTTGTCGTGAATAAGAATCGAGAATTAATGAAGACACAGTCGTTTATTAGATTGATTGCTGTTTTTTTTAAATTCTACCTTGAAATTAAACTGACCCTATATCGGACAAATCTGATTGGCTGATGGAGTCGACTCAAGCAGACGGTTACTTATTCCGATTGGTTTGCGGGCTAAACTAGGTACCTTAACGGCTTGGATAAATTGGCGTTCGGCGCGAGTCAGGTGGCGGATATGCAGGTGAAGTTAGAGGAGCTGCAACCGCAGCTGGTGGAGGCGGGAGCAGCCAACGAGAAGCTGCTGGTGGTGATCGCGAAGGAGTCCGCAGCCGCGGAAGAGCAGAGGGAGCGGGTGGTGAAGGAGGAGGAGGAGGTCAACCTCAAGGCTGACGCCTCGAAGGCCCTGTCCGAGGAGTGCAGGGCCGACTTGGCCGAGGCCCAGCCTGCCATGGAGGCCGCGCTCGCCGCTCTGGACACCCTCAAACCCGCCGACATCACCATCGTCAAGTCCATGACCAACCCGCCGCCGGGCGTCAAGTTGGTCATGGAGGCGGTGTGTGTCATGCGCGACATCAAGCCTGAACGCGTCACCGACCCTAGCACCGGCAAGAAGACCCTCGACTACTGGGGACCGTCGAAGCGTCTGCTCGGTGAAATGACCTTCCTCCAGTCGCTGAAGGACTTCGACAAGGATAACATTCCCCTCCAGGTACACAGATTAACGTCTTTTACCGTGCGTTCGTCAAACCAACCTACCCTAATTTGTTGCCTTGTAGATTGTAACAAACATTAGAAACAACTACATCACCAATCCGGAGTTCGATCCAGCGAAGGTGGCACGAGCCAGCTCGGCAGCTGAGGGTCTGTGCAAGTGGATCCTAGCCATGGAGCAATACGACCGCACGGCGAAGATTGTCGCGCCAAAGAAGATCAAGCTCGCTGCGGCCGAGAAAGAGCTGGCCGAAAATATGGCCGCCCTCAAGGAGACACAGGCCTCCCTCAAGGCCGTTGAGGACAAACTGGCCAAATTGCGGGAGAATTTGGCAAAAACACAGGTACGCGTGGTTCGGAGCGAGGTCAGCACACACGCAGGTTGGATCCTAGACTAAGTACCAGTCCGTGCTTTTGTTTGTAGGAAGAGAAGAAGCGGCTGGAGGACGAAGTGACGCTTTGTGGTCAGAAGTTGATTCGAGCCAATAAGCTGATTGGCGGTTTGGGCGGTGAGAAGGACCGCTGGTCGCAGGCTGCGGAAAGGCTTCAGCTAATCTACGACAACCTCATGGGCGATGTGCTCGTGGCAGCCGGCGTTATCGCCTACCTGGGGCCCTTTACCTCCACCTTCCGTGATGCCTGCATCGAGGATTGGCTGACGCTGTGCAACAGCCAAGACGGCATCACCTGCAGCCCCAACTTCACTCTCACCAACTGTCTAGGTGATCCTGTCAAAATCCAGGCGTGGAACATCTTCGGACTGCCTCGCGACGCCTTCTCGATCGACAACAGTGTGATCGTTGACAACGGGCGTCGATGGTAGAGTCAGCGTTGCTTTATAACGTTTTTTTCTATTCAGAACTCATGAAATGAAGTCAGTTAAATTCAAATCAATACCGGATTTCATTTCTTACATTGTGGCAGTGGAGTGTCTCATGTTGCATTGAGAGATTCATAGTTAGGAAGTACGCTTAAATCAATAAAATTGAACACATTCCGGTGCGATTCGGAGTCACAGGAACCATTCTTAGTGGTCGGTTGGCAAGAGCAAACAATTCAAAATGATCGACCAATCGGAGGACAGGATAATTCAAATTGGCCAATCACGAGGAGGCTAAGTGTTCAATAAGAGATAAAGTATTTCTATTGGCAGAATCAGAGTAAATATCGAATAAAGTCATTATTTTGTTCCGACTTAGCGCATTTTTGGCTCGTCTTAGTCGATAACTACCGCGAGAATGTTGTCCCGACTGTGCAGACGCCAAAAATCGTGGAATTGTCGGTGTTGTGTCCTGGAGATGGTCGAATTCACCTGGTTCTGAATTAGCAATTGCTTGCTGCGAACGCTGGGGTTAGACTTAAGTGCTTAGTAGTTCCACCGAAGTCTAGGGTTTGTGTCCTGTGCTTCACTTGCATCTTGTTGTCGTCACCCAAGGCCACTAATGATCGACCCAGAGGGTCAAGCGAACAAGTGGATCAAGAACATGGAGAAGGAGAACGCTGTAGCCATCGTCAAACTGACCGACGGCGACTTCATGCGGAGGATGGAGAATAGCGTCCAGTTTGGAATTCCGGTCCTGCTTGAGAACGTCGGCGAGGAACTCGATCCCAGTCTGGAGTCGCTGCTGTTGAAACAGATTTTTAAGCAGGGTAATTATGACTCACTTAGTTTATTGCAAGGAAAATGAATCACTCATTAGACATTCTATAGGTGTCACTCTGAGAGATAAACCTGTAGCCAATGAGAATGATTGAAGCTCGTGTGCTGATTGGTCATTGAGTACTCAATGGAGCATCCTTCAGTAGACGTGTATGCGTGTCTCCCTCTATGAGCCACAAATTTGTAGCCGATGAGAATGGATGAAGCTCGTGTGCTGATTGGTCACCGATCATGACCCTTCCCTTTTGCCCACTAAAGGCAACGTGGACATGATAAAACTCGGTGAAAGTGTCATCGAGTACTCAATGGACTTCCGTTTCTACATCACGACGAAACTGCGCAACCCGCACTACCTGCCCGAGGTCGCGGTGAAGGTGTCTTTGCTGAACTTCATGATCACTCCGGAAGGCCTTGAGGATCAGCTGCTGGGCATTGTGGTGGCGAAGGAAAAGTGAGTTTGCTAGTCACGCAGCCACAAAAGGAGTAAGATTAAATACAACATAGGATGAGATGCCGCTTCTGTCTCTCCAACTCACCCAACCGAAACCACGCTCTCAAATGCAAGCCGCGGTTTCTTCAAAATAACACCTCTCTACCAATCACGGCTTCAGCGCAGCGAAGTTGACATAAAACAGGAAGCGAAATTTTTGAAATTGCGTTTTAAAGTCACTTTTTGCCCAAATGAACGAAATGAGTCAATAGAATGGGTTAGTTTAAAACACGGACCTTTTGGGCGTTGGGTCAGACCTTGAGCTGACCAATAGAAAATGAGCATTTTTGGTCAAACCAATGGCGATCTGAGAATTAACGAATCCGTCCCATAAAATCATTTTTTATTGTTTTTGTGCAATTCAACTACCTGTTTCATGCTGTTTTGCAGACCAGAACTGGAGGAGGCGCGTCAGGAGCTGATTGTCACGACGGCGAACAACAAGCGCATGCTGAAAGAGGCCGAAGACCGCATTTTGGCGACCCTCGCTGAAGCTGAGGGGGACATTCTCGAAAACGAGACTGCCATCCAAATTCTCGACTCCTCGAAGGCCATCTCCGACGACATCATGAAGAAGCAGGCGGTGAGTTGAACATCCTGTCACACAGCTCGTGGTATCGCCAAGTTGAACTCCTGTTCTACACCGATTGTTCCTGTTTTTGTTGCGTTTCCAGGTGGCCGATGAGACGCAGAAGAAGATCGACCTCGCCCGCATGGACTACGCCCCCATCGCCAGGCACTCGGCAATCCTCTTCTCCTCCATCACCGATCTGCCCAACATCGACCCCATGTACCAGTACTCGCTCACCTGGTTCGTCAACCTCTACATCAACGCCATTCAAGACAGGTGAGCCACCCTCTCTTCCTGGCAGCGATCCCCTGAACACAGTCCCACCCGATCCCTCAGAAGGTCGCCGATTTATCGGATTTACGCTGTTGCCTGGGAAGATGACGGGGACGCGGCGGTGTGCACACCAAATTTTCAGGCCACGTGACTTGCCAATATCTTGCAACACCCTTTCCTTGTCATTTGGTTGTCATGGCGACTGCTTTTATACCACCGCGTTGTGAGAAAGGGCGGTCAAATCAGCCGCGTGGACGTGCTAGCCACCAATCAGGAAACACCGACAATCACCAATCAGCAACCAGTTTGCTGCGCGTGCCCATGTGCTCGCGTGCGCCTCATCCAGGTAGCCAATCGATGACAAGGCGTTGTTTGTAGGCGCGTGCTTACCTCGCGTGCACTCAAGTATAAGCGGGTGTTGTGACGAAAGCACTCAGATTTTTGGCAGTCAACACTGAGGCCTAATTTAGTCAGAGAGCATATTGCCACATGGTTTCCAGGGGCGTCATTGGCAAAACTAGAGCACTTAACTTAGCCACTTGCCTTTGTTTCGTCTTGTGCTGCAGCAACAAATCCAAAATCCTCACACGCCGGATTCGTTATCTGCAGGAGCACTTAGATTACAAACTCTACGAGGAGGTGTGTCGTGGTCTATTTGAGCGCCACAAACTAGTCTTCTCGTTGATTCTCTGCACTAGAATCGGTTTGTAAGTTGGATACAAGTGTGTGTACTCACGCCGCTGCTAGCACGCCACCTTGGTAAATGTGCTGTCAACACACCCGCACACACACACGCTGTGTTTGTGTTTGGATAAATTTTACTCCCGACGCCACGTCATTTGTTTCGTTGTGTCGTCTTTTAATGTCTATAAAACCGGATTTTCATAAAAATCATGTAGGTGCGAAAAGAACAAGTGAGGGCATTTATTTATTCAACTCTCTGCACGACGCACGAAAAAATCGATATATCGATCGATGAGGCGCCTGAGCATCGTTCGCCAGCGATAACGCGAGTTTAACAACTTGAAAATCATTGGATAATTTACCCGTTTGTATTGTTTTGTTGCCTCCACGTTGTGCTAAGAGTCGATTGATGGTTTTAACGTCGTGAAATTCAACCGGCCACACCATCGTCGTTTTCAATGGGGAATTGACTTTTAGGGTGTTTCAACATGTCAGCTATGCCAATCAGAGAGTTAACGATAAGCACGGTTGTTCAAGTAATGTCCCTTGCACGTGGATTCAGTGTACTTTTAATTCAGTAATCCAATTCAGCACTACCAATGCCAGTGCTGATCGTGGATTAGTTTGTTAGAAAATGTCAATCATCAGAACAATATGATAACCACGCGCACTCCAGCTACTCACCCCCAATCCAACGCACTCATTGTTTTTTTCTCTCGTGTCTTCATTGTGCGCACGAAATTACGGCAGCAACAAGTCGAAGATTGTGGAGAAACGCATCAGGTACCTCATTGACTACTTCACCTACAGTCTCTACGTAAATGTCTGCCGCTCTGTCTTCGAGAAGCACAAACTCCTCTTCTCGTTGATTCTCTGCTGCAAATTGATGATGTGAGAGCGTTGGCTGTTCAGCTTTTCAAACGTTGAAGTGTTACTTCGTTGTGTTGGTTTCCCTTCATTTGTGTCACGTGCCAATGTTATGGAAGTTGTCGCCCACACTTCCAGCTTCATTGGATCTTCAGGACCAGAGGAAGCTGTCCATTGGTGCTGAGTAGACTATAAGGGACGTTTGTTCATTGGATCAACCCAAACGTGTCCACCCAACCAATGAGAACGATGCGTTGTACGTGAATTAGCATAATTCACCACAAGTTCATCAAACCTTCCCCAAAAGCACGTTCTGCTTGCTTTTTTGTTCATTTCATGCACTGGCACCGCACAAACCATTTTATAAACGCTGTCGTTGCAGCATTCCCCACCCACATCAACATACACACACACCCACACACTGATCCTCATTGTAGGGCAAAGAACGACATGCAATTGAACGAGTTCCTATTTTTCCTAACGGGGGGAGTGGGTTTGGAGAATAACATTCCCAATCCAGCACCCCAGTGGCTCCTGTCGACTAGTTGGGACGAGCTCTGTCGTCTGTCCCAAATGGCCCCGTTCGACGGACTGAAAGAACACGTGATTGAGAACACGGAGGAGTGGAAGAAGTTCTACGACGCCAAATCGCCCCACTTGACGCCTTTGCCAGCCCCCTGGGACACACAACTCGACCAATTCCGCACTTTGGTGGTGCTTCGATGCATCCGACCAGACAAGGTAACTAAGTCGGTCTGAAGTCATAACTCGAAAGCCTCTGGTCGCATTTTAACCTTCAATTTCTTGGCAGTGTGCGAGACGAGTCAGCCGTGGTCAGGCAGTTTGTTCGATGAAATTATTAACTCAAGTGTGCATGGAGCAGCGGTCACAGAGACCACATCTAGAATGAGTGCTTGAGACGCACGCAAAAGTTCTGGGTAAGATTTTGCACCTCGCGAGGCTTCGTTGAGCGCGAAGGCTACTTCACAGAACCATGATGTTCAAACCATCGCCATTCCAGAAGTAAGGCACTTTTGGGCCGTCGCAAACTGATCAAGCCAGCGTCAACATCACAGATAGCTTCTGTGATGTCACTCTTTAACGACTAGTCGATTTGTTTGAAGTCGGTGATGTGCTTCACTTGTTGTGGAACATGGAGAACCTTTCATCACGTCGGGGTTACCAATGTTGTGGACCCCAGCATGTGGTCTTGAACCACGCCAGGGCCACTGAATTAACCCTGGCCCGATTACGCTTCCCTGATACCCGCGATGAAGAATAAGACTTGAGAGGGCGTGGACACAACCGTTTACTTCAGAGCTCAACCACGTTGGTGTCGTTGTGTCGTGGGTGTGGTTTGCCCGTGCGTATTCATACCTCGAATTTGTGAGTCATAGATGCACTAACATCGAGCCCTAGGAGTGGGGTATAATCCAAGATAAATATTCGCGCGAATGAGGAGGGCGTTGGGGCTCTGCGCGGCTGGCGACATACTGCAGAGAGGGGAACCCTGTGTCGGAAGTTGGAGCGACTGCATTAACGAGTGCGATTCTCCACGATTCACAACACACTCTTGTTGTCAATTTGGTAGCTCGATTCAGCGGTGGCTACACAAGAGATATTTCATCCGAAACCGGAGATCATCTCTGTAGCCCTAGTGGAATCACTGTTTTTTTATGCCTTGCGTTGAATGACGTCGCGAAATATACTTGTAGGCGTCGGGGCAACGAAATCGTTCACGACGTTACGCACATTGTCTGGCGTTTTGGATTGTTCATCAACACATGTAAGGGGACCCAACCTCCAAGTTTCGAAAAATTTTCCCATTTAGTGGTGTGAATTCTTGGAAATGGCCGTTTGGGTGACCTTTAACTGAGCTGCTGCAAGCTCTTGTTGCGTTTGCGTTAAGTCTTCATCTAGCAGAACATGCAATGGCGCATTTTCAAACATTCAAAGCTGCTGTCCGGGTCGCGGCTGGTTGCTAAGATCGAGCTCACCACCTCCAAATCACTTGTACCAATAATTGCTCGTTTTATGAGACTCCACATCGGCAGTACCAAGATCACTACAAGCTGATTCCCCACGTGTTTTAGAAGCCGCGTTTTTGGCAAGTTGGAATTCGTGTAAAATGCTGTGCTGTTTATCAGCTGCCATCGTCGTAAACTCGGTCATTGTGGGAGGTTCTGTAACTCGCACGTAGACATGTTCGGTGTTGTGTAACCTCGCCTCTGATCCTTTCAAAGCCACAAACAACCACTAAATATTTTTATTTTTAAAATAGAGGGAAGTGACCAGCTGGAAGTACTGTCGATACTAGGCAGCAAAAATGGTAGTTTCTAAACTCTCTCCGTAGAATGGTGTTAGAAGAGCATTGGTAACTATTCTACGTGGACCGCGTAATCCTAAAAATCAATTCTGACGCTCAGGTTGTGCCAGCGGTGACGAATTACGTACGCGAGAAGTTGGGCAAGAAGTTTGTGGAGCCGCCGCCGTTCGACTTGGCCAAGAGCTACGAGGACTCGGGCTGCATGGCGCCGCTCATCTTCGTGCTCTCGCCCGGCGCCGACCCGACCATGGCGCTGTTGAAGTTCGCGCAGGACAAGGGCTTCGGCGGCGCGCGCTTCCAGTCGATCAGTCTGGGCCAAGGTCAGGGACCGATAGCCGCGAAGATGATCGAACGCGCCCAAGCCGAGGGCTCGTGGGTGCTGCTGCAGAACTGCCACCTCGCTGTGAGTTGGATGACCAACATGGAGAAGATCTGTGAGAGCTTCACCGTGGACAACACCGCGCCCACCTTCCGCCTCTGGCTCACCAGCTATCCGTCGCCTAGTGTAGGTTCTTGTTCTTCTACGTCCACGTGGATTTCGCCTCTAGAGACAAGATTAGCCTCTGATTGGTTTGTACACCTGGTCCTTAAAACCCAGCTTCAATAGACAATCGTAGTTTTTATTAAAATTTTTATTAAAACTAAGAAGACGGCTAGTTGTTAGCACGACCTCTGCATTCAATTCGCCAACGGGTTCACAAAAGCAGCGTTCGTAGAATTCTTGAGGTTTAGGAGCAACATACGCAGACAAATCATTTTCAGTATCCTAAGGCTATCTGAATAATCATTTAGTCCTTGAAATGAATAATAGTCAGAAGATGTAGGGTCAGGAGAATCTGGAGGGTGAGGCAATGAATGGTTTCCAGTCGTGTCGAGCTGTGTGAGGACATGTGCTGTCTTGCTGAATGACGAAGCCTTTTGTAGTGGCCTGTGTTGGATGGCGTTGACTTGAAATTGTTTTCAAACGACAGAGCCAAGCATCGCACGCGTGCTTGTGGCGGCACGAAGTACCCAAGGCAGGAACAAGACACTAATCGGTTGTTAGTTGGTTGCTGACGAAGATAGTTTGGTGGAAGCAGTGGTAACACAAGTGTCTGAATGATCGTGTGAGTGAAACGGTAATATAGGGAGAGAGGGAGGGAGGGGGGAGGTACACGCTCGGACGGTCCCGCATGTCTGACGTGCTCGCCGCGAAGAGGTGGCAGGGGAGGGTGGGCAGTGTGTCGGAGACTGCGACGACAGACTGGCTGGACGACAATCAACAGGGTTCAGTTGATTGTTTGCTTGTTAACTGACGTTTCTTAGTAGATCGCTTTTCGATGGCTCGCCCTACACTCACCATGGTCTTACTCGGATGAAGGCCCTCCTCCCAGTTGCTATTTTGATCTTCCTCATTGATTGATCGGTCGATCGATCTCCGATCGCGGGCTTTTTAACACTGTAGTTGAAGATCTACTACTTGGCCCTAGTAGCAAGCCTGCCTATATCTTGTCAGAGATGTCCTGGAACAACTTCATGTGTTTGATTCCATTTCCAATCACTGGAACCTTTCCGAATCTGTTAAAACGACGCAGAGTGGTTGCCTGGACGACGTGCACTTATTCTTCAAGTCACTTAGAGGTTAAGGTGGCAGTTTGTAGGACTGTAGCTTCAGAAACTCCACACCCTAATTTCTTCTATCTGTCAATCTGAAATCTCTACTTCGAAGGCGAAAAAAGCCTCCTTCGGTGACAAAATCATCGCCAGGAGCACTTTGAGCAGACTTTGCTGATTCTCACGCTGATTCATAACCAGAAACACTTCGAATGCGGATCGTACCAACATGGTTGATAATACTTCGAAGAATTACGAGCTTGTCGTAGATGCCCTACACGGAATTAACACCAACTAGGTAGTGTGACATTTGAAGCTATAATCAAACATAACAATATTGATAAAATAAAAAGGAAACAGTAGACATTACGTCTGCACAAACCAGCTTTAGAACGTGCAAGTCGTTCTCACCGTGCGCTTCTGCGTGATCATCACGGTGGTGAGTGATTCGGCAGATCTCCCAGTATCGGCGTAGATCAGACATGGCAGGCCAGACAAGTGATCGCTTGGCGGTGAATAATCGAAGTTGACAAGTGATATCAATGTAATCCAATCACGCCTCACACTGTGTGTTGAGATCGGTTTTGAGTTTTAGCAGAAGCAACACTTGTGTCCACATGTACACAACCCATTCCACACCTTGACTACAACTCAACACAATCGATTTTTGACATCAAATCCGTGCGAACCAATGACATTTCACATCGTGAGTTGAGTTCAATCTTGATTTAAACAATGCCAGGTGGCTTGAGTCGATGCAGACTACGATTGGTTAGTGGAGTGCTACGACCGAGGGGATCAGAGTAAACCCGCGTACCCGTGTCGAACAATCATCATCTCGTAGGTTTGGATGAGCTTCTCCGTGAATGTTGGCACTGCCTGGAGGTGCCGACGTTTACAGACCGCGACCGCCTCCTCAAGGAAGTCCGTGTAGTCGGCATCAGGCAGCACAACACCGGGAAAGAGGTCGGAGACGATGCCTCGGAAAAGTGGGATGTCATGAGAGAGAAACTTGGGCACGTTCACGTCCATGATGGAGCGAAGGAGCTGTTAGACAATTGGAAAGAACAGTTATAAAAATAACTTCAGATTCCGACCAATGAGAACTCGGCCATGTCATTGCCGAGATCATTTCAAGTGTCAGCCAATCACAACTTGAAGAGCTAGTACCAAATGATGACCAATGAGAATTCGCTCAAATAGTAACCAATCACAACTTGCCAGAATCATTTCATTTTCCTCAGGAAGCTTCAACTTCAAATTACCAGCCGCTTGCAAGACGGCCTTGACAGCACGCATGCCGTAGTCGTAGTGCGACTGGGAGGAGAGCTGTTCGGAGCACAGTCGATACGTGGTGACGATTTTCCCCGCCAAATTGCGCGCATCCATGAAGCCGTAGGAGTAGAGGGAAATCTCACCAATCATCGCGTAGTCCGGCACCATCATCGCAACGGGACGGAAGAGGATCTACCCGGGTGGGGGGAAGGGTTAGCGAGGGGGATTAGGAGGTAAAGGGGCCGAATGGAAAAAAACGCAAACCTTTAGATTGTCCGGCAACTCCGACCGTCCGGCATAGCCAGGATTCATGGTAATGCACACGTAGCAGTTCGGGTTGAGGTTCAGCTGGGTACCCTCGAACTCAAACACCTCTAAGTTGGCCTGAATAGCTCGGATAATGCAGAGAATCTAATTAAGGAGGGAAAAACCAACGGATATGATTAGGTAAACCAATCAGAAAGGTGGGGATCGTCTATTGGTCAGCCCAAGGTCGCGGGCTGGACGAATGAATTTATCGACCCATAAGCTCCGATGATAATGGAAGATTGAGTCGATATCCTGTGCAAACCGTTTTTAAAACATGACCCACGAGTTCATTGGAAGTGGCCTCACAATGTCGCCTTTCATTCGTCATGCTAGGATAGTCAACCTTTTCTAAATATATTGGAAAGTGGCCTGGCCTTGAGTTGACCAATGGGGGATGAGCCAATAGGAACCAATCCTGTGCATCGTCGCGATGTTTTTAAAACAAAATGACGTTTGGACAATTCGATCTAACGGATCCGCCATCAATGCAGAAACGAGGGAGAATTAATTTCCTTTGTAATTAACCAATCACGGTTCAGCTCTTCTGTTGAATCCAAAAAATGAACCAATCAAAGCAATCATAAATTTGTTTGGACCTACCTGCTGGGCGATCACAGAGAGCACCTCCAATTCAATGCGATTGAATTCGTCGAAACATGCCCACGCGCCAGACGCAGCGAGTCCTTTGAAAAACTAGAATTAAAACAAACAAAAAGAGCCAAAATCTCGTCACGTGCGAGGCAAACAATTTAAGCAAGATTACGAAAAGCCGGTTACTTTGCCCATGGCGATGTAATCAAGGCCGTCGGAGCAGTTGAAGACGATGCACTGGACCGCCAGGGCCTTGGCCAAGTCCTTCGTGGTCTCCGTTTTGCCAGTGCCAGCCGGGCCCTCTGGCGCGCCGTTCAAGTGCAGGTGGTACGCTCCAATGAGCGTGCGGTAGCACCTATCCGTCAGGGGTGTGATGACCAATCGCGGGGAGTTTCCCAGGTACTCGTACGCGTACGGCACTATCGCATTGGTCAGGCGAACCTTATTCAGACAAGTGAAAACCAATGAGACACTGAGGAAACTTCAGCTGTAACCAGTAATCAAACAATCGCGCACAATTAAGGAACCAATCACAGTTGGCTTAACGGTGTGATTGGACCAAACGAATGCGCCAGTAATATAGCAGCATGTTCGGGTGGTTGGATGCTGATTTCTTCGGTTTAAACTTTTGCACTCAGCAAAGGGAGAAAAAAAGAGACTATTTTCGTTTTTTTTAAATTCGCGTGCGGAATAACCAACCCAAGTAGTGCTAGCGTTGTGATTGGACGGATTCAGCATTAAATGCATGTCGCGGATGCCGATTGGCTGATTCAAGTGGCTTTCTACAAAAACATGCGGATTCCAAAACATTGACAAAATCATGGTATTTTCAAGTGGATTTTGATGCTTCTCGTGGTAGCCACATCATTAAGGCAACTTCAACTGGTTGACCAAAGCGAGAGACAGGTTCTATGCGTTTTAGGGACCTAAAGACGTGACGCCTGAACTCACCAAGCAGTTGTCGTCCTCCCAGTAGTACCTCAGTTGGGAGAGCCATTCAAAGTCGTTTTCGTCGGACACATTATTAAGAACCATGCTTTGCACAGTGTCCCTGGCGTGGACATCGATGACAACAAGTGCTCCGAGCGTGATGCGTTCCTGCGCGGAGAGCTTGCCACGCACCAGACGCACGATCGCCCCGATCTGCGAGTCGAGTTTCTTCTTGTAGCCGGCCAGACCCTCAGTCTGACCGAAGGCGATCGCCTCGGACACTTCAAGCGTCCAAAAGATCTGCGACACGCACAGCACAACCTGGCCAGGCCAATCCAACACCCACATGTCGCGGTGGTCGCTATCGTAGGCCTATGAGAGTGAGAGTACACTTCAGTGGTGGAAACCAATCACAAGACAGCACCGAGCAGCAAGACGATTGGTTAGTTGTATCAATTAGGAACCAGCACATGGTGATAGTGCAGTTATAAAGAACTCACCTCCCTGGAATTGGCAACAACGTCATGTACTGAGAGAAGCATGACGTCCTGCACCTGTAAGAGCCATTTTTCCACAGCGCCTCGGCAACTCGATGTGTCGATTGTCTACAGGAGTAAAAGAGCAATCAAGCATCCATGGTCACGGAGAAAGTCGACCACATCTCGAACGCGACCCACCTGGCTAAAGGTCACCTTCTCGCCTTCAGCGGAGAACATGGCTTTGATCTCGAGGTTCTTGTCGAATTCCAGCTTGGAGATGCCTTCGAAGCACTTCTTCAGGTGCGGCTGCACTCGCAAGGGGTCCTTCGTCTCCGAGAGGATCTCAAGCATCTCGTCGTTGGAGAGGAAGAAGAATCGCGGAAAGAAGATGCGCTTCTTGTCCAAGTACGCATTTAGACCCTTGTTTATCTTGTCGAACTGCGCATTCCCCTCCTTGATTCGCTCCAACAGGCCAATCACTGAAGTTGCCTTAAGGAAGTGTAGCGCTAATAGGCAAGTGACTTAAACCAATCCAGATTGAGAAACATGTTCTAGTGGTAAATGCTTGTCAATGTTTACATTAAATCGATTTTCGTGAGAGCTAACCAATCAAATAAGATTTCAAGATACCATCTGGGTCAAGATCTTACCTTGAGGACGTGTGTGTCGACAGCTGTGTTGCGCATAATGTCTCTGTAGGTCTTGTCGACCGCCATGAAGAGTCGACCCTCTTCAGGCATCTGCTGCATGATATCCTCAGAGCTGAAGATCGGTTCCAAGTACAGCCAGTTGGCCTGCATCACCAACCAGTTCTCGATGATGCTCTGGATTCGAAGCAGTTGCTCCTCCCATTTCTCAATTCGGAAAAAATTGGCAACATTTCAGGGCAATTCTAAGCAGAGTTTGACGAGTCTCAGGTGTGTGGAACTTAAACTTTTTTCTCGAAGTTTTAGGTGGGTAACATTGCTTAATACAGTTTTTTTCTTCAAATTTAAAAGGACACTGAAAATGAAAATATTTCGTGGTCGTTAGTGACTTTGAAAGGATCGGACGCCGGAGGTTACGACAATGGCAACTGACAAACAGCACATTCGGCAGCGCTGCATTTTACACGAATTCCAACTTGCCAAAAACGCTGTGTCTAAGGCACGTGTGGAATGAGCTTGTAGTGTTCTTGGTGCTGGCGACGTTGTATCGCATGAAACGAGTAATTATTGGTACAATTGCTTTAGAGGCGATGAACTCGATCTAAGGGACCAGCCGCGACCCGGACAGCAACTTTGAACGTTTGAAGATGCGGAATTGTATGCTCTGCTAGATGAAGACTTAACGCAAACACAACAAGAGCTTGCAGCAGCTCAGTTAGGAATCATCCAAGCACCTACTGACAATCTGAGCAAGCTGAGTGAAGCACTCGATCAGAATATGGGCATTTAGTTTTCAAGGAAGCAGGCAAGTTATACTACTGCTGCCTGACAACGCTCGACCACTTCACGTTGGTCTCGCGACTTAGAAGATCCTCTTGAACTTGGGATTGGAAGTTCTCCCACACACGGAACATTCACCAGACTTGGTCCCCCTTCCCACTACCGTTTGTTCTGGCCAATGCAGCAGTAGCACGCCTTAGTGAATAAACAGTTTCTAAAATGCTGAATGGTGTGCGTAAATTCGTCGTCGATGACTCTAGCGTCTCGAAGTTTGCAGGTTACTTTTGCGATGGCATTCGTGCGTTGCCTGAGAGATGGCACGCGGTCGTAGAAAACGATGGCCAATATTTCCAAGATCAAGCTTGATGTTCCCTATTTTTGATGCCAAGTAAATTTGCCGCAAAATCTGGAAAAAACTAGGCCATCCACATACTATATCCTGACAGACCGTGCTTTCTGTTAATATCGGCAGTTACGTTTAACACCGGTGGCACCACTGCTGCACTTACCTTGAGCTGTGTCTCAAAGGGCTTAATAAACGGCGACCCGCGCATCGTCTGGGTCTTGACGATCTGGTCGTCCAGTTGCTGCTGGATGTCGTCGACCGAGGAGAGGATGGAGAAGCCGGCTTCGCGGTAGGGGATGAGGGTGAGACAGACGTCCGCCCAGTCGTCGCGCATCTTGATGAGGTTCACTTCGAGCGTGTGCTCCTTGCTCGCGCCCACAGAGATGGTCTCGAACTGCTCCATGTAGGGGGTCAGATTCAGCTGGAGCATTTTGGACAAGGAGGTGCCGCTGTCTGGGGTGAGGTCGCGGTTCGCGATCTCGGACATGGCGTCCCAGTGACGCTGGCGAATGCCCGGATTGCAGAGAATGCGAATAATCGGCACGATTTCCTAAACAAGGGAATTTACTCCAACTTCAATGGATGGATCTGTGGACGCATTAGACAATCAACAAAGGATCTAATATGACGCTAATATGAAAGCCTTGACACACACACACACACACAGAACCCCATAAATGACCTTGAACTTCCGAAGCCGTTCGAGCATGAAGGCGACCGTGTCGATCGCGGCTGGCGGCTTGACCTCGGTGATCTCGTCGTCGTCTTCGTCGTCGGCTTCCCCCTTCTCGGCCGTGGCGCGTCTTCGCTGGCGTTCCTTGCGCTCCCTGTTCTTCTCGTCTGCCTCCATTCGCATCTTCTTCAACCGACTGTCGAAGACCTTCTGCAGGCGGAACATCTCGCGCCAGGTTTCTTCCACCTCACTCTCCACGGCTTCGGCGTCAAGCTTGTCGAATTCGCCATACATCCACCTGGTGGAATAAATGACATCCACTTGGAGCATACTTCAATCGTCTGGTTAAGCAAGCCTTAAGAGATAATGCTCCATCTGTCAACGCTGTAGCATTACAAAGACACAAACACACATTCAAGCGAATGAGGATATTTGGTGCTATTCAGCCAATCACAGAAGTATGACACGAGGCAAAGAACCAATCGGCTTGCAGTAAACGCATCAACTAAAACCAATGCGTGAACGAAGTTGTTTTCATCGATTTTGCCTCTTGTGTATTACTTCTTTGAGCAATGGCGATGGCACTATCTCGTCAACAAATTGAATCCCCCCGTTAAGAACTTTTAATTTCCTAAGTGAAAGTTTGTTAACTTAATCATATTTACACTGACGTTCCAGTTTGCAAATGTCCCGTTAGGCACATTTGAAACGCATGACTAATCAATTCATAAGAGATGATGCAACACATAGACACAAACATGCATTCAAATGCCTAAGCAAATTCGGTACGATTCAGCCAATCACAGAATCATGGCGTGAGGCCAGGGACCAATCGGCTTGCAGTTAACGTATCCGCCAATATCGTTTCGCTAGCAAAGTTTTATCGATTTTTGCCGCTATGGTACTACTTCCTAGAAGCACTCGCGATGGCACTGTCTTGACATTTTCGAATCTGCGTGAATTGACAGAAGGTCACCCGAGACAGCCAATCAGCGTGTGATGAAGACGAGGTTTGTTTAAAATGGCACTGGTGACCTGATCACAAAACACTTGCCTCCTCTCCGATTTGTAGTATCTGACAATGGTTGTGAATAGGCGATGGAAGGGATCAAGCAGCGCCTTGATATCTTCAATATCCGAGAACGGTGAGAAGGGAATCTGGTACAGCTTCTCCTCCTTATTGATCCACTCGCGCACGCTCTCCGCCTCGGCAATGCGTTTGTACACCACACGCACGTCGTTAACGTACTGGGTTACCATTTCCAGGTTGACCTCGCCGTAGTCGTTGAACTCGTCCACGCGATTGCGCAGCCGCTTCAAGTCACTAGCCAGTTGGTCGCGCTTCTTGGAGATGCGCTTCTCGTTGACCGCGTGCATCTTCTCTTGCAGCTGAAGGAATAAGGCAGGATGACTTTATCTTAACAGGCTTTTTCTGCGAACTTAAGATGATACTAAAAATGAAATTATTTCGTGGTTTTTTTGGCTTTGAAAGGATCGGACGCAAGGTTTCACAACACCGAACAACACGTCTGCGTGTGAGTTATAAAACATCTCAGAATAGCAGAGGTTGCGACGATGGCAGGTGGCAAACATCACCTTCGGCGGCACTGCATTTTACACGAATTCCAACTTGCCAAAAACGCTGCGTCTAAAGCACGCGGGGAATCAACTTGTAGTGTTCTTGGTGCTGCCGACGTTATGTCTCATGAAACGACTAATTGTTGGTAGAAGTGTTTTGGAGGTAGCGAGCTCGACCATAGCAACCAGTCACGACCCAGACACCAGCCTCGAATGCTTGAAAGATGCGGAACTGTGCAAGTTCTACTGGATGAAGACTCAACGCAGACGCAACAAGAGCTTGCAGCAGCTACAGACAATCTGAACAATGTGAGCATGGAACTTGATCACATGTGTTTACCGATTATAATATAGATCTTGGTCAACGTATAAACACATGCCTCTCACTGGTTGCTCGCCGGCAACAAGCATTGAGTTGACCTCTCGTGGCAACTTGTGACGGGTGACGAAAGGTCCATTTTTAACGATAATTCCAACCGTAAAAAGTCGTGAGTAGATCCCGGGCAAACACAATAGTGCATCGACGCTGAAACAGTACATTCACTTGAAGAAGGTTCTCCCGTGTATCGAATGCGGGGACAGGAAGAGTGTACTTTACCACGACCTCATGGAGACTAGTCAGCCACTGACTGCGGAACGCTACTGCCGACGACTGAACAATCTGATCGAAGCACTTGGTCAGAATGGGACCATTTACTTGGCAAGGAGGCGGGCAAGTTATACTACTGCTGCATAACAACGCTCGACCACCTCACGTTGCTCGCGCTACTCACAGGACACTCTTGAACTTGGGATTGGAAGTTCTTCCACACACGGAACATTCACCAGACTTGGCCCCACCCCTTCCGACTACCGTTTGTTCCGGCCAATGCAGCAGCATCACGCCTTAGTGGATAAGCAGTCTCTAAAACGCTAATCGATGTGCATAAAATCGTGAATGACTTGAAGCCTGCAAGTTTTGTTCGCGACGGCATCCGTACTTTACCTGAGAGATGGCCCAAGGTCATAGAAGACGACGGTCCATGTTTCCAAGATCGAGTTTGATGTTCTCTATATTTTTTCCATAAAATAACTTTGCTGCAAAATCTGCAAAAATCAAGTCATCCACCTATTAGAAGCTTCATTGCGAGATTGGATTGGTATTGGTTCCTGGAACAGTCGACATACTGCCGTGATCTCTAACTGCTGTTTCATTGGTTGTTCTCCCTCACAAAGCGCCCTCTATAAACTAGTGCCTTTGACATGCTGTTCAGACGGCTACTTTGTGACTTCATGTGGAAACTAACAGCACACATCAGCTCCAAATTGCGAGGGACCTACCTTGTCGTTGGCGTCGAATTCTGGATTGATCCTTGCCTTCCAGGTGATCACCTGGCCGTTGATGTGGATGTCCTCAGGAGTGAATTCGTACACATCCAGCAGGTAAGTGAGGTACTCCCGGGTCCACTTTAGAATTCAACATGGAGACAGATGTGAGTAGTGCGATTAACCCATCGATAGCTGACACACTTGGGCATCAAGTAAGAAGACAACCACTTGAAGTGGGGCTACAGACGTACCTGAATCTTCTGTTCCATTCGGACCATACCCTGGCAACGCGCTTCCTCCATGTACGCGCTGAGTTCAACCAGCTCCTCGCTCGATTGGGGCACGGTGCGACACTTCGCCTGCATCTCTTCGAAGCCCGCGCAAATCCTGAACACAAGGTCGTCGGTAAACACACGCACGCGCACACACACCAATCAGACTGACCAGTGGGAGGCTACGCTGAGTACTACTTACTCCAGCCAATAAGGAAAAGGCTTTCAGGTGTTCGGGGACTTACTCGCTGTTCACTTGGCGCAGTTTGTTTGCGACGTTTTCGAGGAGAACGCCCGCCATTCGCATGCACTCCTTCGAAAGACCCGTCTTGACGTCTTCGCAGTCTAAGCGGATCAGGTCGAAGTATTCCACGTCTTGAAGGAGTGTCACCTCCTGTGCCAGGCCTCGTAGTTTTGCTACGTACTTACCAAAGAAAAAAAGAGTCATAATGACTTACGCTCATCGACTCCGTCATCCCCCCTGTGAACGCCCCCTGTGTCACATACTCAACAAACAAACTTACTGCGCAGTACAGCTTGAATTCCGGGTCTTCGTTCAAGAACTCGTCGACGGATTTGGCCTCCGTACCATCGAAAATGTAGGAATAGGGTTCCACTTAAGGTAGACAGCAGGAGACGTGAGAAATTGCAAAATTTTGAGCTGGAGGTTACTGGATTTACTACCAAACATACCGATAGTTTTGTGGAAGAATTGTAGGGCCGGTTCAAAGTAAGACTTAGCGGCGTGCTTCAGTTTTTCGTGAACAGAAGTAATGATGTGAGGTGCTAGTTTGGCATCGACGTATCTGGGAGGATCTAATCGCGAGACGATGGAATACATTGTTGGCACCTAGCAAAATCGAAGAAATTTTAAACAGTAATCCCTGACTGTCTGATCAGCCACTCTCAGTTTTCGAGCGTTCTTATTGGTCAAGCGGGTATCCGTGTATCAATGACACACACACAATCCTGATGATTTGGTCAATCCATCAGACGAACGTAGGTGTCTCAGTTTCTAATTAAACACACGGCGACATATTGGTGTGAGTTCCAGAATTTGATGCAATTACCCGGCTCCATCCGCTACCACAGCACAATTATACCACCACTAGAAATCACTGGTTGAGGTTGTGTTAAGGTAAGAGAACTGACATGAAAAGTGAAGGTGTTTGCTGGAGTCATAGATGCTCTAAAAAAGGTCACACAAAAAAAATTTATGATGAAATTGAGAGGGTAAATTAGATTGATCTAACACCTAACTTCGGAGAAGATGACACGAGATATCAAAGAGATTTGAAGCAAGGAGACTGACAGTTAATGTGACTCTTGCGGTCGACATGGACTTATCCAAGTGGCAAAAAACACTATATCACAAAATGTTACCACGAAATTGCGGTGTGTGACATTGTGAAAAAACACAAGTCAAATTTGGTTGAATAATGAGGCATTCTGAAGAATTTAAAACTCCAAGTTGACCAGAAGAGTTTGAATTTAAAGGCATCAACCAGCTTAACACGTACTTACGTCAACGTGTTTATACATAAAACCAACTGCATTAAATATGGCTTCGCGTATACACTACCCACCTCGGATACACAATAAAATGCAAACACAAAAAAAACGGGCCAATAAATGTTGTCTAATAACGTCCATCTTAGTTGAAGCTAACAATGTCTAACAAGTACCTTTTGTAAACAGTCCACAATAAATTTGGCCACTGACAACAGGAGTTCCTCCAAATCTTCGTAACCTGGGAAAAACTTCACGCACTGGTTTTCGAAGGTGAGGTACATTTTTAGCACAGGCAGTCTCTCCTTATGGTTCTCATCAAACAAGTCAGTCCAGCTAGTGAGGTTTCGTTCAAGGAAAGTTTTTATCTGATCGGGATTAGTTTCAAAAACACACTAACTTTATTCGACAGGAGAACATTCGTGCAGTTGAAAAATACAGTCAGTCTCTCCTGTTTTAGAGAAGGAATACGGTTATTCCCCAAGAAGACAGAACAAATTCTCGGAAACCATCTGTTAAACTATAGACGCAATCATAATTTACCTGTCCATTAGATATTGGGTGTTCTTCTCGCAGTCGATTCTAACACGTTTCTTGATGACGTCAAAATCCACAGCACCCATTTCACTATCAAAGTGTGTTCGAATAATAAGATTGCTTACCGGAATACATTGACATCTGCTAACGAAAGAGGTGCAAAATAACGCTCGCACATCTCGAGAACTTTTGTCATCTGTGGATAAAGAAGCATTAATCGATCCTGCAGCTCAATTCTGTGGGCGATATAGTCCTTGTGCCAGGGGTTGGCGAAATTCATGCCACTAAGCAAATGTGACACAGAGGAAATAAATTACGTTGGTTCTAAGATGACGGCTTCTAGATCATCCATTTCTAGTCCCGGTATGTCAGGCTTTTTTAGCGATTGTTGCAGTAAATATTTCTGCATACTGTTGTAGAAATTAGCTTGGACCTCAACCAGGACCTGGTTGAGCTCAGCTTCTTTTCCGTTGCGCAATTTTTCCGGGATTTTGCAAGTTATATTTTGCAACCAGCTTTCATGTATTGGCGGAATGTCACTTTCTTTAAAGCACTCGACTAGACTTTCGTATGCTGTTCTCAACTTTCTATTTTTACTCAACATCTATGAATTTATTATATTTAACTAAAAGTTTCCTACGAAAGGAGGGAGTTCCGGCTCCACTGGGGTTTCTTGCAGTTTTTTCTTAGCTGTCTCCAGAGTTATAAATTTTGACGCAACTGCACGTGAACGCCTAGAATACATTAACTGCATCACAGTATCTTACAATATTTTATTATATTTCGTTTCCCGATCTTTGGCAATTGTATACGCAAGCATAGCTTTGAGCTTTGGATCTTCCTCCCTAGACTTAATATAATTTCTAACATCATCTATGGGGGGTAATTTGTCAGGGTACGAAATCCCATGGCTGCTTCTCATGTTAATTCAATATTGACTTAATATTTAGGTCAGACTTTGCTATGATTGGTTGAAACAGCAAGGTTAGATAGGGGGGCCTCTCCAATATTCTGAAACAAAGAGGAAAAATGGCGCTAATTGACAGTCATTACCAATATTTTTTTTTCAAAAGACAACTATAAAATATATTTGTTTCAAATAGCTACATTAAAGGTTCGATTTTTGAATAGATTAAGACACCCGAAGTATGCATTTGAATTATCCAAAGTACACAGTTGTGATACCTAAAATGCCCATTGTTACAAAAGCACATAGTAAAAAAAGTACGATTAAGGCTACAGCCTAAAATCACTTGTCTACACAAAAACAAACATTATTTAAATGATAGCTTTTCAATTCGTTGTTGCCATGGTAACAGTTATATGTGCAAAAAACAGTGCTAAATATATTTGACTTTGACAATTTCAAAAAATCGCCTGTTTGGTGTACACTGCTTCTTTCAACATCGAACGATATAAACACAGAACAAATGCATGCAAATTTATCGCTTAAAGTTATTAAAAAGTAAAAAAATGCTTTTTCTGCTTTTTTCTAGGGCTATTTTTTTGTTTAAAGATCAAAAAGTATTTTTGTCAAAGCTATTAAATAAACGTCACAGATTGCTGTTTCCGAAGTTGATTACACATGGTGTATTTGTATACGATTTTCGAAAAAAATGGTCAAAAGATTGTACAAATAGAATTTTTAAATTTAATTCTTCATTTGTTATTTTAATTGTGCAAAGTTGAAAACAAATTAAGATGAATAATGTCATAAGTTTAACCAAGATCAAGACTGACTGTATGGTTTTGAGACATTGTAATTATTTGGAGACCAGTTTTCGTGAAGGAATAGTAATATTAAAAACTGCCTCAAATAAATGTTTATATTTATACTGAGTGATAAACTATTTTAATTTAATTTAACAGACCAGTTTGAAAACACAAAGGGTCTTTTGAATGTGGGTTCTTCTCATTTTCTATAGTAAATTTTTAAGCAAAATAATATTGATTTTATAAATTTTGTTTGTATTTACTGCAGATATACATAGTTATGTGGACAATGAAATTGTTCTGGTTTTTTTGTGACAGCGAAAGCTGCATTTAGCATCAGCAACATGTTGGCTATTATTTGTTTCCCGATGCGCCAAAGAAATAGGAGAAAGGAGTTCGTCATTACTTAGTTATGGTGTGCAGCCTTTGAACTGATGTGATTTTAAAGAGGCTTGCTTTTTATTCGCAATGAATATAAGGAACCAGTGGAATGCGCCGAGGGGGAATTAGTCTAATATCTAAGCAAAAAGTCAGTGATTCCAAGAAAAGGTGTTAAAAGGTAATTCTGAAAAATGGTTACAGTTTTCAAGATAGAGAATTCGTCTTAAATTTACTAGAGTATCATCTTAGCCAATAATCATCTAGTTTTAGAAATTGAAAAAAATAGCAGGATGCTATAACTTATGCTTTCATTTTTCGTTGCTCAAAGAGGATCAAGTCAATAAAATAATAAATCAAAAGTACGTCAGTTGCTAGTTATTATAAACTCTCAGAGACCTAACGGCATTAAAATGCATATTTAAAGACTGGTAATCGGTATGTTCCAAATCTATTAATATTACATTGCAAAATTTAAAAAAATGTTAGAATATTTTATTCGATTTGCTTTCAATGGAAGGTAGGGAAAAATTAAATGTGCATAATTTTACATCAGTGCACTTGATTAAAGCTGTAACGCTGTCAGTTTTAGTATGAATTGAACTGAGCATAATCTCATCGAAAAATAGATAGGATTTTCATTTAGCTCCTATTTTCGAAATCATTGTTACAATATGTTGCGACTTTTTATGAATAGAAATGCACAATAAAGTATTGGTCACGTTCACATCAGTTAATAGGTTTAACCGAAACTGCATTTAAAATGTGATTTCACTGCATGTTGTTTGTATTGATTTAAATGCTTGGCCACTGATTTAAGTGTTTTTGTGATTCACCTTGAAAATGTCACAGGAGGCTGTTATGATAGCGTATGTTGTTGTTTATGTGTTTCTATATTCCTAGTGTTGACAACAGTGATTTTATGCGAAATGGTGATTTTACCCCGTCGCGCCTTCAGGCTCAAAATGATGCGGTTAATTTACTGTGCCAAGTCAAGCGACAGGCTAATCCGGAAAATACCGTTGGACTGATTTCCCTGGCTAACACTGAGGTCTTGTGCACACTAACCAGCGATATGAGCAAGATTCACAACCGCTTGCACTTGATCCAGCCGAAGGGTGGGATAGATTTTTGTACTTCTGTGCGAATTGCCCACCTGGCTCTTCGTCACCGACAGCTGCGCCATCAGAAGATGCGTATTGTTTGTTTTATAGGAAGCCCAGTGAATGACGGAGAGGAGGAAGTAAGCTTGCCGCATTCATTATGGGTTTGTTTTAGATGACAAAACTTGCAAAACGCTTAAAGAAGGAAAAGGTCAACATTGATATTGTCAATTTCGGTGAAGATGAAGTCAACCAAAAGAAACTTTTGGATTTTATAGAAAATGTTAACGGCAAAGATGGTTCCGGCTCGCACTTGGTTACAGTGCCTCCGGGGACTGTTTTGCACGAGTCATTGGCCACAAGCCCTATTGTGGCTGGTGAGGATGGTAGCAGTGCCATTGCTGGCAGTGGTCTTGGTCTTGAATTCGGCTTGGATGCGGTCGACGATCCCGACCTCATCTACGCCCTTCGTGTGTCGATGGAAGACCAGCGGATGCGACAGGAGCAGGAAGCCAATGCCGGAGCTAGTGTTCAAGCTGCAACCGCTTTACCTGGCGGTACAGGAACCTCGGAAGAGGATCTACTGAGACAGGCACTAGCGATGTCAATGCAGGTTGACTCCGGCCCAGGCTCCGGCCCGGTGGATGTGTCAAATATGACAGAGGAGGAGCAAATTGCCTACGCTATTCAAATGTCTATGCAGACTCAGGAACAGGAAAAACCCCAGGATGATGCCCAAAAAGATAATTCGGTGAGCTGTTTTTTCTTGTATCCAAATGGCTGCTTTTTTACCTTTTATTTATCTTTTGCTGACATTTACTGCTATTAATGTTACGTCATTGCTTGCATGTTGGTTTAAATTATGTGTAGTCAAAAGTTCGAAACAAAAGCAGTCGCTACCGCTATTATGGCTTCTTTCAATTGACAGAGGAAATTTCATTATGTCCTCTTTTTATTTTTCTCTAGTTCGTTAATTTGAATGCTTTAATTTCGACAGGCCGGTATTTGCCTCTTATTTTTACTCATAACCATGCCCTATGAGTAGTTTTCAGCTATGTTGTCAAAGAATTTGTTCTATGTAGATATGTCGCCAGTCGACTTTGTATGCAGTAAACAGCTAAAGAACTAATTTTTTGATAACTTGATTTCTGCCCCTCGTATCTAATGGTTCAAATATTCAACAAATTTGCAGTTGTTTGCTTTTTTTCGTAATCAGTAAACTCACCTGTCGTTGGATGTGTGATCGCAGTATCTCCCTTTGAAATTAGGCTTCAAAAATGTCTTTCACTTACACTTGTGTGTGTCTGCGTTGGTTATCCCGAAGTGACTTTATCGCTCTTGGTTTTAGAACAACAACAATCTGATGGATGTGGACGATGTTGCTGTAACACCGATTGTCCGGCGGCCCGAGGCTGGAGCTTCCGCAGCGGCAGCACCTGCCCATGAAAACGTCTCTAGTGGTCCCGCTGGCAATCTAGAAGTCAAGCCAAAAGGCGATGGTGTAGCTGAGTATGATTCAGAGTTCTTCCAGTCAGTGCTACAGCACCTGCCCGGGGTCGACCCACAGAACGAAGAAGTCCGCAAAGCAATCGAATCCCTAACTAGCACAAAGCCGGAGCAGGATCCATCCAAAAAGACTGAGGATGGTGATGAGGCGAACAAGGACCAGTCTGGCGGCAGTCAAAAGCATAATTAATTTGGCTTAATGCGTTGGACGTAAATAAAATTATTTTTTCTCAGCCATGGTGCTCACTTGCCCCCTGTGCCATTTTCTACCTCCTGCTTTTAACTTGTTGTGGAATTGAATTCAACCGCCAATGGCACGTCTCCTTCGTTTCTTTTGTTTGATTTAAGACACCTTTATGGGACATTTTCTGTCTCCGTCACCAGACATGTAAGTGAGCGTGTGGTGTGTGTTTGAAATAGTAGACATTTTGGGCAATTTAGTAAATTTATTTGTAAAACGATAGTTTAAGGTAAATGTTTTTCATTAGAAATGCTAGCTCAGCTGTTAAGTAGGTTGTTCTTGTTACAAGATGATGATGGTTTTGACTAATAGCATGAAAACGTTCCAACAAAGTTGCTTTTAGTTTCAATTCTCAATCTTCGTCAATATTTTTCGGGCGAAACTTAGTTCAAATTGGTGTTCCCCTTGTTTATTTCCAAAGAGCAGCCTTGTACTGAAATTGGTCGATTTTGCGGTAGCCGATTTACCAACTATTGCAGGTTTGATTTTTTTTTAGTAAGAGATGAACACAGCATGGTCGCGTAGTGACGGGACTTAAACGTGGCCTTGCCTTTTGTGAGATTCTGAAGGACTCATTTTGGTAGAGTGACATACTCTGTCAATAGTAGCTTCCTTGGCCTGGTTTCCAAAGATTTGGAACGTATCTTCTTTCACAAACTTGCTCAAAGTCCATCTAGTTGTAGCACAGGTACTCGTATTCCCCTCTCCTATGCTAGAATAAGATGACTCTATGCTGTGGTTCCTTCTGGTGTCGAAATCTGACTGAAGGCCTAATTTATGATAAATGATGGTACGCCACATCGGAAGTTGGGAACAACCTTTGCTTCCTAACGGACTACTTTACACTGACGACCAGACCCACGACATCTCTTGTGACAAGTTATGCATCAGTGTTCAGTGGGGCAGAGTAGTTGAAATGGTTGTCGGCATAAGACATTCAGGGCCGGCGAAGGTTGAATGTATGCTGTTCGCCTGCTAATAATAGCCATCCGTGAGTGGGGAATATGTTGTGGGCCCCGTCATGTTGAGACAGGCCAGATTACGCTACCCACAATGAAGAAGGTCAGAGAGGACGTTTACCCCAGAGCTCAACCAAGATGATGTCGCGTGTGGCGTTTGCGCGTGTGTATGAGTCGGTGTGAGTAATAAATGTGCTAACATCGAGACCTAGATGAATGGTACTACTTGCTTGTTTGCAGTATTGAGGTGTAGACTGAGGTTCCGCTCGCTTGATGCCATGCGGTAAGCAGGGGAACAGTGTGTTGGAGAAGGGAGCGACCGGATTATTGAGTGTGAATATACGCGATTCTCATCAAATACAACGAGTTCTGCACTGAGTAAGCTCGGTCACATACTGAAATCGGCAGATTGAAAGGAATAGCTGCGCAGTAGACACTTCCATCTTTATTGGATCTTTAGGACCAGAGAAAGCTATCCAGTGGTGCTAATTAGACTATAAGGAACGTTCGTTAGTTGGACCAACCCAAACGTGTCCACCCAACCAGCGAAGACGATGCGTTGTACGTGGATTAGCACAATTCACCACATGTTGATTAAAACTGCGCCAAAAGCACGTTCTGTTTGCCTTTTTGTCAATTTCATGCACTGGCACTGCATAAACTGTTTTGAAAACACGATCATTGCAGCTCTGTCGTCTGTCCCAAATGGCCTCGTTCGACGGATTGAAAGACCACGTGATTGAGAACACTGAGGAATGGAAAAAGTTCTACGACGCCAAATCACCCCACTTGACGCCTTTGCCGGCCTCGTGGGACACACAACTCGACCAATTCCGCACTCTAGTGGTGCTTCGATGCATCTCACCAGACAAGGTAACTACGTCGGTCCGAAGTCATAGCTGAATCACCAGGGGTCGTCTGTGTAAACCCCTCGTCGCATTTTAACCTTCACTTTCTTAACAGTGTACAAGATGAGTCAGTCGTGGTCAGGCAGTCTGATCGATGAAATTGTTAACTAAATTGTGCTTGGAGCAGCAGTCAAGGAGACCACATCTAGCATGAGTGCTTGAGATGCATGCGAAAGTTGTAGGTAGGATTTTGTACCTCGCAAGGCTTCGTTGAACGAGAAGGATCCATCACAGAACCATGACAATATTGCATTATCCTGCGGAGATGACCCTGTATCGGAGGCTGGAGTGACCGGATTAATGAGTGTGATTCTGCGCGATTCACAGCAAGCTTATCACCATCTCTCACATAACCTTGTACGTGCATGACACCGTTTGCATTTTTGGCATTTTGCATTATTACTTGTTATGATCTCGCAAAAAAAAACAGGTTACGCCTCCTTAAAGAAGTGTTTTGAATTTAGATTAAAAAAAGCATAAGTATATATTGGGACGCTTGACATTCATTTTCCAAGCGAATTTTGCTGGGTAAAGTAAATTGTAGATAATTGATTGAAGTCTCTTTGAATCATGCTAAGGTGGGACGTTTGCCTTCTGATCGGCGAAGATTTTAACCAGATTTCAGAGATAGATGTTATCTGCCAATAGGGCTTTTGTTAACTACTCATCTAAAAAGGCTCCAGCTTTGAAGGTCTCTATAAGAAGCACATTAAAGACACCTGGTCAATGCGAAGACCAAAAGGATGATGTGGGCAGCGTAACAATTGAAGCAGTTGACTTACAGTTTTCTATAGCCATTCAAAGTATTAAAAAGCTCAATTTAGTACTGAAATGTTCCATCAGAACTATTCTACAAATTCTGCATCTTATATCTTTTGCAGTAATTTTTCTGATATCAGACAAGATGCACCAAAAAATGCAACAGAATTATGTTGTTTATGAATAAATAGATATTTTTTAGTGATGAAACCTTTACAAAATACTTGAAATTATGTTTTTATAGACTCAACCGCTGCGTTGATTCACTAATTAATTGACCCCTGATTTCCGTCTTGTGTCTAGTGCAATTTTAAAACGCCGTTTAGCACATTGTAGATGCTAGGTTAAATATTTTGATGAAACTATATTTTACATTTTAGGTGGACACTTATAAGTCAATTTAAATTTCAATTTTTTTATTTGATATTTTTTGTACACTCCTTGAATGTAATTGGTTATGATAACCTGCTTTAACGATTGTTAATTTTTTTGAAATAAAATCGCATAATCTTAACCTTTTTTTAGTGGTAACTACTGTAAAATAACTGAGCAGTAGTACGACGGAGATTGGTATGGAAGTGTTTACCACTGCGAACTAACATGAAGCACAAACTCAAGTCCTCCATACTAGCCTTGATGTGCAGTTCTACAGAGGATTGGCTGAGCCCAGCATGATCCAACATGTCTGCGCTCTAACATTTTCACAAAATCGCTTTTTTTGAACGGCCTCACCAAACGGTTTTTTCGTGCGCATGGGCAAAGATGACAGGAAACGAGAACCTGAGTGTGAGGGCACCCAAAGCAGTAACTTAAAACGACATCGTGAACGGTCTTTTGAAATCCACCTCTCCGACACAAATTCATATCAAAGACGGAGCTTCCGTACTCTGTGCATTCGGAAGATTTCGCTGAAGTATGATGTTGACACACTCGAAGAGTACTTGCACAATGTGTTTTCGTCCTTCGGCAGTGTGGATGTACGCATTTTCAAGTCTTCAGAGAGAAGGCTAGCTCTCATAAATTTTCGGTACGTTTTAGTTTAAATGCCTGTTCCCTTAAAATGATTTGGACTGTATGATTACTCTTATTTGTCTATTTTTTTGATGTGCAAATCGCAAGAGCTTATTATATTTGACATGGTTCTATTTTATTCCACACATTTGTCGATGTCGAAATGACGTCTTTCAATGGTAAAGCTGTTGCACCCACGCCACCGTGTTCATTCATTTTAGTCATTTTTAGGCACCTCTTCGACCAAATTATATAAGCCATTTCCACGTCATGTACATTTTTGTCTGATGCCACGGTTTTGTGACTGTAATAATCGCTCTACAATTTTTAGTCATTCAAGCGATGCCCTTAACGCCTATAAGAACAAACGTCAAGTTTTCATTGATGACAGACCGTTGAATGTGGAAGTCTGGGATGAAAGTGAGCCTGTATTGCGTGACTCAGGTAGATACGAGGACTCGTCACCTCCACGTCGGCGGTCGTCGCCCAGACACGCTAGTCGTCGCTCCCCATCCTGTCGCCGATCGCGTTCTCCACAGCGCGCGTCTGGCAGCCGTGCGCACTACTCCAGCCGTGCCAGTCGACCCGCATCCATCGAACCCGAGCCCATCAACGACCCCAAGGCGACACGCACCCTCTTTGTTGGCAGCCTCGAGCCCGACATCACGGACTCGGAGGTGCGCGAGGCCTTCGAACGCTACGGCGTCGTCGAACAGATTGACATCAAGCACCCAAGCTCCTCCCACGCCTACGCTTTTGTGCGCTTTGTAAACGTTGACATGGCTATTCTGGCCAAGAACAAGATGTCCGGCAACAGCGTGCGTTCCTATCACTGTAAAATTGGCTTCGGAAAGCCCTTAATCTCCAACATGCTGTATATAAGTGGACTTGACAATTGGCGGGATGCCGAGGAGCTGGAGTGCTTCCTCAATCAGTTTGGGACTCTTGTCAGCCTGGACTGGCAGTATAGGCAGAATTGTGCCACCGCCACCTTTCAAAACGCTGAAGTTGCCGAAGAGGCGAACCAACAGTTGAAGGCGTTGGCATTACGCCATCCGAATCGCCGTTTGATGGTAGACTTCGTTAACGGTGATATTCAGAAGGATATGCTGCAAGCACCGAGGCAATCTTCGCTCATTCCCCTTCCGACTGCATTCCCCATGGTGCCTGAACTGATTTCTGGTCTCCGTCCGCCCCTGCCCTTCCAAAATCCATTCGTTGCAGCTGCACTCGATTTAATGCGGGGTCCGGGCAACAGCGACAACAATGCCTCTGCCTTTGCTCCCGCTCCGATGGAGGAAACGCGCCAGCGGAGGCCGGCTCGGCAGAACGACTCCACTCGACACTCACGACCCTTTTCGGGTCCGCATCGTCGTTCAGCTCCTTCTTCCCGTTACGGCGGTTGTGGTACCTCCCCCATCGATAGCTTACTCCGACCCGATATGAACGACACCTACGACCCCGTCCTCTCGTCCATCGTCACGATGCCCGACTTGGAGGCGTTCCTTCGGCCACATCTGTGGTCTGCACAGCTGTACACCAAGAAATCGGTCTTCCAGTTTCGTTGTCTCTACGTAGTTGGTGATAAGGCGTTGGCCAAGGAGTTGCCACAGTGCGCCGCCTTTCAAACTGGAAGTGTCCTGCGATTCCAGATGCCTCAGCAGGCGCGAACTGAAGCCGCCTGGATGGCCGACGCTGTTGTGCAAATCAATGCCGCTCTGTGCGACTCATCCTCCTCCTCACCCCCACCCTTCTCCATCCTCCTAGCTCTCTCCGACCAGGCCGAGGTGGACAAAGACGAGTCGAGGAAGGACGACCTGACGAGACCGCTCACTTGCCTCGTCGCCTACTTGCGCTTGAAACAGCGGGCAGCCTTCCTCACGCCCTTGCCGAGCACCGCCACACAGGCGTCTGCGGATGCCTACAAGTACACCCTGTTGCTGCTCGCGCCAAGCAGTTTCTCTCTAAGCCTTTTGAAGTTCTCCGCGCCTCGACTCTCCTCCGGCCTGGCATTCGTCGACGACTTTCTGGTGCTTTTGTTACTTCGCAATTAAACTGCTCACGCATTTACTTTTCATTACTTGTCAGTATTTTGTGTTGGTTTCAAGGCGTTATACAGAGTCAACAGTGTAGGCTAGCGAAGGGAACCACGCCTTCCTTCGAATGTAAAAAGAAAACTAGACATGTTCATGTGCGATGATCTGTTGAAAGACTGAGTAAATAACATTCAGGTACAATACACGCGTCGGAGGAATCACAAGCGTAGAAAAATATGTGTTACAAGTAATCACACACACACACACATAGGGTGTGTCGCAAATCACTTCCAGAATTTGATGACGCCGTTCATGGCGGCGGAGGCGAGGAAGGGGCGGCCGGCGTGGAGGACCATCGCCAAGTCGCTGATGGCGTTGGTGTGTCCTCTAGTGACCTCGCCCATCTCAAGGGGACACACGGGTGTGGGGTTGAGCCAGCTACTTCTGTCTCGCCCTCTCGATCCACGTGACAGGGAGGGGTTCCCAAAGGGTGCGGGGGGGCCAACTGCTGATGTTGCTGCCTGGGGCTGGTTTTCCACCTCCACAGCCACACGCACACCGTCAATCAGTTTCTCCCTGGGGAAAAAGCGTGTTGTGTTGAGACAAAGACTAGTTCGATGTTTAAGATACTTCTACCATGTAGGTTGTGAACTATGCCAGATTGCTCGCAAACTCCACCACTCGCATGATGCGAGGTTTACAAGGCACATAGACTGTGAGGCGTTGAGGGAGCAGATACTTCGCACAAAGCACTAACTTGAAGGAGACCAATGGCTGGCAGGCCTCTTCGCGTCCCGCCCACGCGAGGACCGACGAGGCATCGGGACGCGACATCGTCCAGCAGCGCAGACGAGCGTCGCTGCCGCCAGCGACGATACTCGGCAGCTGGACGCTGGAGGAAGAGAACTTGGCGTGCCGACCCACCGTGAGGGAGTTGGCAGCCACCGGGGGGAACACGAGGAGACTGTGCACCGAGCGAAAGGGAAGCGACCTGTTGTCCAGAACGAGGGGTCTAGACGTCGACTGGGCCCATGTGGAGGCCACACGCGTGGTCGTCGGCGAGCGCGCGTTGGAGGCCTCGAGATCAAAGATGGCGACCTCGTTGTGATGATCGGTGGCCACCAGAATCTGCAGGCGAAGCAGAACAGAATAAGGCGGTACATTCGGCAGCGTCCACAAATCATCCTTTTGCACATAGTGAGCTGGGGAAGCAGTAGTCGACTGGGTGATTTGAGCGTGTTTCGAGTATTTAAAAGAGGAACAGCCAGGATCGGAGACGATTCCCTCATTTTGATAGTTAGATGAAGGGTTATGGCGGTGAGAAGGTGTGTGAGAAGTTCCGTGTTCCCACAAAATTTACTTATCAATGATTTCATGCGCACAATTAGTCAGCTCATTCACCAATGCCAAAAGGCGAAATCGAAATAATTCTGCAAAACTGCGTGGAGGTAAAATAAAAGGGTTTTACCAGAGTAGAGGTGGAAGAGTTGCGCTGCGACTCGTAGAGTTTAAGCCCGGTGATGGAGACGCAGTTGCCGTAAGGCAGCTGGAAGTGCGAAATCTCGCGCTGGTAGCGGAGATCCCAGTTGACGACGTGGCCGTGACTCGTGCCCGCAGCGAGCCACGTGTGACCGCTGTGCACGACAAGGCACCGAATGAGACCTGAAAACAAACCGACACCAGTGACTTCTGAGGTGCGCACAGGCCGCCTTGCGTGCTCGATGCCAACAACACACGCAACTGACCGTGCTCGCGATTCTGCTTCACGACCCACACCGGCTGCTTGGCACGCACGTCCTGCCCGACGATGTTGTCGTTGGTGGTGGAGTAGACGATGAGGTTCTGGTCGGTGCCGCTCAGGGCGTACGAGGGAGTGGGCACGCCGCCGCAAAAGGCTGTCGCAGGACCCGCCAAGTACGTGGCTAATCCGTGATGCGCCGTCTGCACGGGAATGAGGCAGCGCAAACAACTCACCGAGTCGTCCACCAGGTGGATCGCCGATCGATTCGCCAACGTCGCCACGCTGCTTCCAGCGTCCGTCCATACCAGGTACTAGAGCAATACGGCAAGCAAGTGATGTGGGTGCAGTTAACGTTCCCTGATTGGACGAAACTGGCTCAAAGCCTACTGGTCAACTCAGGATTGGGCCAATAGGCTTCGAGTCAAGTTTTGGCAATATGACTGAAAACGACTGACTTACCCGACAACTAGGCTTGCCATCGGCAGAGTCGTGCTGTTGGCTAACCGAGTAGGTGGAGAGGGACCGCGAGGGTAGAAACTGTCCCCCAAGCGCAGCGCTCATGGAAACATCTTCAACCTCCTCCTCCTCCTCCCGGTCTCCATCATCGCTGTCATCAGTGCTCTCAGCATCCCGAGCGTTGTTGTTGTTGTGGCCGGAGTTGGCCTGCGTGCCGCGGCCACAATCCCAAAACTTTACCTGGCCATCACCGCTGCTGCAGGAGGCGAGGAGCTGTTTCGACGGATGAGAAGCGAGGCTGGAGAAAAGGAGACAAGGAAAATTCGGTCAAAATTAGCTTTGAATGCCGCCCCCCGTCCGCCAACTGGATCGGGAGGGGAGTAGGAGCGTACCTCAAGTGTCCCGCGACATGCTCATGTAAATGAGCAACAAGGGTGATGCGATTGGTGTGGCCCAGGGCCCAGGCTGGAATGTCTGTGTGTTCGCGCAGGAGGGGCGGAGTGATGCTGGACGAGGCGTGGTGGTGGTGATGATGAGTGCTGCCAGTCGAGACGCGCAAATTGACGTATCCGCCGTCGACGCCATTCTCAGCTGCATCTGGCGGGGTGGCGATGGTGAGGCCGCGCGCGAAAACCACGTCGGGAGGTGGCACAGTCGGCAGCGGGAAACGGCCCTCGTTCATGCGCTGAGACAATATCTCCACGAAGGACAACTCCTGTTTCATCGGTGCTCTGAGGGAGCAAATTGAAAGGCTATAAAAGCAACCACGCCTGCGGTTCCATGTGGTGAGCCAATCACCTTGTGGAATTGTTATTCGCTCACTTGATTGGTAGAGACCGGACCAATGTGGTGAGCAAATTACGCTCATCCGATTGGTGAATAGGCTAAATGTGATTGGATTGGAAACGACCCCGGGCTGCTCTGATTGGTCACATCGCACAAGGCTCAGCCGATGCAATGGACGTTATGCTCAATGTGAATGAAGCAGTAATACTTAACGATCGTGAGTCGGCTTCAACGAATGTTGGCGATATTTGAAACTTCACTGCACGCATTTTCAAATACGGAGCGCAAATACGACAAGGACGCAAATGTAAAGAATATCCTTCAAAGTCGTAAATTTGCCAAAAAATCGTACGTAAACTCACAGGGCGAATCGGGACGTGTCGCGGTCGGAGGACTTCGTCTCTGCCTCTTGGAGAGTGGGTTCTTCGGGCAGGGAGCCTGTAAAAGCACAAAAGCGAAGCGGTAACTTGAGGAGTGGCCAGCTAGCGAGGAGCGAAGCTTTTGGAAGCCAGTTCAACACAAACCGAATCGCCGGTCAAATCTTACTCTCTGTACAAACCACACGTGACACCGTTTGGTGGAGAACGTTGAATGCAATCGGAATCGACCTCCAGTCACAGTGGAAATCATTTGTCCAAGTCTACCCCCTATCTGCCGCATTGACCCGAGGCATACAACCCAAGACGTGGACGGTCTTGCTAACAAACTTGTGTATTGACAGGTGGAAAACGAGCGACACTTCGACGGTGTGAAGCAGACGTCCCATGGAACGTCGTTTCAACGAGCACTTCGTTTAGAAGTCGCGACAGTGGAATCGGAAGCAGCAAAGAGAGGAACCTGGCACTGGAGTTATTTTTATGGGGAGAGGGGGGGTGAGACATCGAAGCTTCGCACCGGGTGAGTTGAAGGGCTGAAGACGACGCATGCGGACGCCGTCGTGAGCGCACAGAGGTCGCCACCGCGCCCGCAGAGTGGGCGAATCCGTGTCCGAGGCACCGCCATCCGACGCGGCGGCGGCGGCGACGACCGAGAGCAGGAGGCGGGGGTGGTTGGGGGTCCTGGCACTGCCGCCTGCAAACAACACCTCCGAGGGGTCGCGCACGTTCTGGCACAGGCTAATCAGCAAGGGGGATAATTGGAGCAGCTGGTCTTCCGCGCGGGCAGTTAACTCTCGCAACCGCGGGTGGTTCAACACCTCTGTCACCAAATCATTCTAGAATATACGAGGAGGAGAAAATACTGTGATCTGTGGCATTAACCAGTGGTTAAGCAAGGACAGCGAAGCGTGATTGGTTCGAACCAAGCGGTCGACCTGATTGGCGGAAATCAAGAAGCGATTCAACTAACAACCTTCAGAGACTGCTAGACGGGGGAGGAGGGGAGTGTTTGTTGGGCTTACCGCGGGCACAGGGTACCAAGGCGTCTCGTCTGCCCTGGTGACCGACCTGACCACCTGGCGTTCCTTCAGATGCTCCACAAACGCCTCGCAGAGCTCGCGCGCGGCCGCAACTGTGTGCGCGGAGGTGCCGTCACTGTGGCAGGCTGCAGTGACATCGAAGCAGGCAGTAGCGACGCCTTCCAGCACGGCGTGGCGAAGGGGCGGGTGGAGGCTGAACAGCAACACGGCGTCGTTCGTGAAGGAAAACCCAACTGGACGCCTGGTTTGTGTGTGCGATGAAAAAAAGACGGAACCGTTACCGAGTACATGGCACAAATCTACATCACCTTAGAGCGCTGCTCAGTGAAAATTTGTTGAACAGCGCCACTGAATGGGCAAACGGACCAGGAAATGGTTTGAGCCGACAGCTAGACTAAGACATTTGGACAGTGCTTACGCGAAAATCCTTTTGTTGACCTCGTCCGTGGCGAGGTGGGCATAAAGGCTGGCGAGGCCGCATTTTCCAGCCGCGAACTTGGCCAAATCCGAGACACTGCTGGCGAGAGGGTTGTGCAGGCTACTCGCTGTTTCGATTGATCGATCGTCGAGCGGACCGAAGGTGGGGTTGGAGGAGGCGTCCGTGCACACTCGCGCAAAGGCCGTCACGTAGGCGATGCAGGCCTGAATCGAGAGGGACGAAGATGGGTAGAAGCAGCGAACCAATCAGAGGCCAGGTGTTTGTTTAAATGAGCATCAGCACAGGTCAGGTTAGGTTACTGTCGTAGAATGAAGTTCTACTTGATGTGAGATTAACTGTGTTTGTTGAAGCCACCCGGCATCACGATTGAGGCCGGTAACTTGTAGGTGACCGTCAGCAATCAGCGACTTCAACGACCGCTATCTTGAAATCGGAGCCAGTTCCTTCACAAGTTCAATGTGACCGTTTTTTGTACTATTTAATTGTGGCACGCCAAATCACGAGTTACAGTAGTAATCGCCACTGTGATAACCACCGTGACGCTGTTTTTTTTTGTTAAAAAAAAAACAAGTATGGATGCGCGGCCCTATGTGTTTAAGACACCAAAAAATGAGTGATTACGCACAATGTGGCAAACGAGGACACGAGAAGTGCACTACTAGCGCGGAGCGTGATTGCAGACGTATGATACAGCGACTATTTCTTTCGATTCCGCTTTTCATTGCAAAAACAATGCAATGGCAGTTGGACTTTTGGGATCAGTAAACTTAATTAACCGGGTATTTCGTAACCGAGTCAAAAACAAGTAGGCCGCTCGGTTGCACTCCAAGACCCCACTTCAAAATTCCAATTTCAGCCAACAGCGTGCCAATTCCGTTAGAAATCTTGACAGGGGAATTGGAGTAGCTCCGTGCCCTTAGGTAAAAAAAAAACGTGGACATTTTCTCAATCCCGCAGAATATCACTAGTGGTCGAACGCCTGTCTGGTGAAGTACCGAAGACTGCAACAACCTACAGGGTCAGCGACACCCACACACAGTGTTCCGGAAAGAGTCGGGTTAGCCTTCAACAGAGAGGAGATGTTAACCACGTGGTTTAAAGATCGGAACCACCCCCAGAGTGTAGAGTGGGTGACAGCGGCACTGACCTGCCGGATGTGCGCGGAGGGATGGGCGGTGAGGGCGAGAGCACGGCGGAGGAAGGCGATTGAGGCGGGTCCGGAGAGGAGGCCGCGGCGTTGAAGGTGACCGAGGGCACGCAGGCAGGCGTCGAGGACCGTCTCGTTCGGGTCGGAGAGACCCTGTTCGAGGAGGGGACGCAGGACCGTCACCGACTGTGCCCCAAAGATGCCAGTCAGGGGACCAATCTGGTTGAAGAATGCCGAGCGCAGATTCGGGTCGTTCTGCAGGACAAGACAAGGCCGAGTTCGAGCAAGCGAGCGAGTGAGTGAAACGCACGCGCATCCAGGGCTGGAGAAGACAGGTGACAAACCTTGTCATTGAGAAAGGTGATCATGTGCGAGAGGATGATGTCGTTGGACTGCGAGGGGCCGAAGAACGTGGCCAACTTGGCCAACACGTTGATTTCCATGAGGGCACGTCGGACACAGTTGTCGGTGTCCGAGAAGAGAGTTACGAGGCGGTCCTTCAACTGCGCCTTGGCGTTCTTCAAGGCCGCGTCGATTCCGCGGGTGGGCACCGACTTGCCCACGAGGCGCAGAGCCGTGCCAACGTCAGGCAGTGGGAAGACCTTCAAGGAGGAGGAGGAGGGGAACCAAGATTATGCAAATCGGCTTTCACTAAAATCTCCACATTGACTACTTGGACCGAAAGACGTCACTTAGATGAACACTCGGGTGGCTGTAAATATTGATTCTTATCGGTAAAGAAGAGTACTTCCACGAGTCGTACTCGAACGATTCACGAAGCCTATTCACTGACCAGAGCGATTTATTCTAATTTCGATCACCTGACATCAATGCAGCGTGTGACTTTTTTTGGTTTTTTTTGGCTGAATGATTTTTGCCCAGCCACACAAAACACGACCCGAAGAAGTGGCGAAATGACCGGATATTTTTTTTGTTAGTTTCGGCTGTGGGGCTTGAAGCGCTGAAAATCGAATGTGCAGTACCACCGGAATTCGACGGGAAGCGAAGGCATTACCGCTAGATGTCTCCAATACAAATATAGCCCACGAAGACGCAATCCGAAGGCATGATGACTTTAATGCCAAATGCGTGAGTTTAAATGCGCTAGGGCCACACAAGAAGAGACGCGGGAAAAAGCACCAACCTGATCAACACTGGCGTCATCTCCCTCTGCCTCCTCCTTCATCAGGCGCAACCTCGCAAACTCTAGAAGCCTACAACACAGAGAAGAGGCGAGCGCGTTAAAGCAGCAAGCAGGTTCAGGCATGAGAAGGAACCGAGTCCATTTTGAATTTGCAGTAGACGAATTTTGGGAAAGGGAACTGCAAAACGCCTGAGTGCTTCCTCTAAATAAATTAGCTGATCATGAGCACACTGCATCGGATCTAACTCAACGTCTCATAGACCGTTATCCACACACCAACAAAACACAGCGATATCAGCTAGATCCTGCGTTTTATGGAGCGTTTTGAGGCCAAACGGTGCGAGACCATACCCCGAGCAGATGTCGGCGAAGCGCGGTAGGCACTGCGCCATGGCGATCCGCACCTCGACGTCGTGATCGGCGGCCAACGGCGCGAGGCAGGGAAGGAGGAATTCGTTGATAAAACGGATGTCGTGCACCACCGACACGTACGTCGTCTCGCTCTCCGCCACGGGTGGAGGCGACGCGGCCTTGGAGGAGAGCATGCTCGTCACACGATCCAACGTCTGTACTAGCGCCTCCAACGCCAGACGTCGCACCTGTTCACGAGGGAATAAGAGATTAGCCTCACGTACGTGTGTGGTCGTTTGGAGATTCGCCTATCGCCAACACGCACGCACACGCACGCACCTCAGAACTGTGATGCCTGGAATCTGTGAGCTCGACGAAATGCGGCCAAAGGCGATCGAACAGACGCAGTGATGGGAGGCGCTCAGCGAGGAGCAGCAGGCACAAAATGGCATCGACCTTCGCCCCCTCGGAGGGGGCTCTAGCGGGGATTGTGAGGGCGCCGCCGACAGCTGCCTTGCTAGGCTGGGAGAAGGGCAGCGCTGTTGCAGGGCAGTCCGACGTGTTGGGCGCGGGGGCCGCGTTGTGACGCAGTGACGAGGTGATCAGGTTGCAGAGCACAATCGACGCGGCCGACTTGGCCTCAGGCGGCTCGGTGAGAAGACGCGAAAGGAGGCCCGGGAGGTTGCTGAATAGGCAAGCAAACTACTGACTTGAGGTCACTGAGAGTGCATTGAAGGTAAAACCCTTAAAAGAGGTCAAACTAAGTGAGGCAACGCACGCTCGAATGCAACGGAGTCGCGCATCGGCACAGGCCATGCAAGGATCCAGGAAGCACTGCATGAACGGCTGCAGGGTGGTGAAGAAGAATTCGGGAAAGAGGCCACCGCGCTGTGCCGACAGGTGATGAGCGGCAGTCCCACGTCCCTCTGGATGTAGCGACACGAGGTCCGTTATCAGCGCCTACGACAAGCAAGACACCTTATCAGGGATAAGGCGAAGGAGAGACATTTCAGCTGAACGGATCCAACTAATCTGCTTCCATCATTAGTTAGCAAGTACTCTGGCTGGCAGCGGCGGTACACAAGGGCTGTCTTTTCCTAGTTAGACATTCGACAAAATACGAACAGCTCCATATCGAGTGGCAAATTCACCACTGACTGATGACACGAGAAGGTCATTTCAAAAGTGAACCAGGAACTGACGTACACGAGCAGCCGGATCCGCAACCGATGAGAGCAGCTTCATGAGGCGACAGTTTTGGTGGCGTCGGTAGGACAGGAGGTCGGACAGCGTAAACGCCACCAGTCCGTCAGTGAACATCTCCAGCAGCACGCACCTAGCAAGTCATAGAGAGTGGAACACACATTAAGCGGAGCAGGTACGCCAGTGTTTGTCAGTGAAAATCACGGCGTACCCAACAGAAAAGAGGTCCATCGACGGTCGCAGGTGGCGTTCGCTGCGGCTAGCCTCGATTTCTCCCTCCGGAGAGTCTCCGATGGCTTCCAAAAGTGGCGATGAGGAGGAGGAGGAGGCAGTGGTGGACCTTAGACACGAACCAGACACCACTAGCCTGAGCCGTCCAAGAGGGAGGTCTAGGTCTTCCGACTTCCCCGTTTGGCGCCTTTCGGCGATGGAGGCGGTCGGGGTGGGCACAAACACCCCAACTTCCCCTTCATCGTCATCCTCTGCCTTGAGGGTCTCGTCAGCGATCTCACCGAAGGACACGTGTTCCTCCTCCTCTGGGGCCCAGTCAGCCTTCAAGGCGAAGAAAAGTCAAGGAAATAGAATCGAGGGTGGGGTGGGGTGAGGGAGGAGGTCTAGTCAAAACGTGGGGAAGCGCACCTGCTCGTCGTCTCCTCCGAGATGGAGAAAACCCGGAGCCGAACCGAAGCCCTCGCAGCCGATGCCGCCGGCTTGAACGGGATCGGTGAATCGCTCGGGGGCCAGGTAGCAGGCACGACGTCGCGAGCTGTCGAAGAAGTAGGTGAACTCACTTGGGTTGTCGGCGGGAAGTTGGACGGGCTTGAAGGGTGCCGGGTCGGCGAGAAAGAGCCAGCCCCAGGCCGTGAGCAGCACGTTCTCCGACTTGATGTCACCGTGGCACAGGGGCTGTTGCCAAGTAAACATCAAATAGCACAGCAAATTAGCCTAGGGTGACTAATTAGGCCAGCCAAACCCCAGAATGTCAGTTGCCCGTGGATGTGTGGACGATAAAAGACACGAGTGAATCGGATCGTGATTATTTGCACTCATGGTCAAGTTTAACTGAAAGGGCTCACACTCCTATCGATGCGAAATTGATCGTCAACAGAGACACAACAGTGCACAAACAACATCGAGTTTTGATTTGCGTCAACATCAATCATGCTCATAGCGCAAAGAATTAGCAAACTGCAAAAGCGACACCTCCTTGACAGCAAAATCACCATGTCGAACTAGACTAATGATGAAGGGTTATTTAACAGAATGGAAGGTACAGATTTGACTAAGGTTCTACTTCACGCATAAAAACCGAAACCGCCACAAGACGTGTTTGTCATCGCACCTGAGAGTTGTTAGTGGAGGAAGAGGAAGAGTGAAGCTGGTCGACGGCAGAGAGCAGCTGAAACGCTATCCAACGCTTCTCGTCGTGGCTCAAGAAAGGGCGGGTGCAGAGGCGCTCAGTCAGCGACTGGTCAACAAAGTCACGGATGATGAAGGCATACCTGTCCGTAATGTAGTTCCTACGACAAAGAGCACACAGCATAAATGGACGGTGGGAGGAGGGGGGAAAGGCGAGGGAAGCAAAGCAAAGCAAATCAACGCACGTATTCAATGGAAGCAGATTGACGGCGCCGTCGATGCGCCGACTGAAAGGCATCACCGTTTGTCGAATGGTCTCGATGGAGAAAGTGGCTTTGGTGTAGGCGAAGATTTTCACGATTTTACGGGATGGGCGTTTGCCGACAAGGCACCTGCGTGGGGAGGATCAGTGTTAGTGTTAGAAGCGAGTGGAGTACAGGCAACGCGACAAGTGGCACAAAATCTCACCGTGCTTTGGCTACCTTGAAGAGTCTGGATCCAGAGAGCTCCTCCTCGAAGGTTAGCCAACTCTGGAGCTCGCGCAAACACTCTTCACTGCCGACCACCTGAGAGGAGGTCATTCCGAAGACCTGGTTTCCCATGGTGACACTAACCAAATACTGACCAAATGAAGAAATGTTCCGGTGAAGAAAAACAAAAGGGACGAGAACAATGTCGGCACAAAAAATTCTTTTATTATGATAAAACAAATAAGAAAAGGAAAAGGTACAAACCAGATTTAAGTTGAAAGACTGCTTAAATGGGATTTTTTGCAAGTTACATTTGTGGGCAAGGTTGAGATAAAATTGACAGCTCTCAATTTCGTCGGCATCGTCGATGACGTTTTTGGAAGTTCGCTGCTTTCTTTTCAAGGCGCATTAAATCGATGTGAACGTGAGCAGGTCCGCCTGATGGGCCGTCAAGGCGACGAACACTGGAGTAGTGTGCAATGTCTTCGTGGAAGGCCAAGTGGACCTGAGGATGGCTGTGACAGACGTGGGGAGACACGCTCCCGAGCGCGACCAGGCGGGGGGCCTGTCCCACCTGGTGAACCACCACATTAACGCGGTGAACACGCGCGAGCGCCGCAATCGAGGTGTGATCTCCGTAAGTGCCATTTTCAGCGAGATCGCTCAGCATCGCGCTAAAGTGCCTGGTGTGAGTGAAGGGACGCATCTCCTTGCGGTTTTCGCGGAGAAATTCAACCGCTTGAGCACGCAGTTCTGCGTGTTTACTGAAGGTTCCGGTCAACTGATCAGAGAAAGCCGAAAATAGACAATTGCCGTCAGCTGGAACTTCGCGTAGACAGAGACCCATTTTAGAGAGCTCATCACGGAATTTTTGTGTATCTTCACTGCTTTTTGAGGCTTGGGTACTGGTTGTTGAGGTAGTGGTGGCGGTGGTGGTGGTAGAGGAAGAATCAGTCGTAGTTGAAGAGGATGATGAACGACGACGAGTACGCCTGCGAGAGCTTCGCCATCCCATTATCAACTCACGACTGCAACACAGCAAAGGAGCAACAATTTATTCGTTAGCTATGGACCCTAAGTAATACGGTAACATCAACTTGCAGCATCTATCATAGGTATAAAGTTCAGATAACTTTCGTTTTACATAATTGCTAGTAACATGAGGGATAAGCAGATCGATTTACACGCTCGTTACAAACATTAATCACATTTGTGTGACAATGTACTGGTGGCATTGGTACATTGGTATTGACTTCCATCCAACAGAGAAGATAAATTTGTGTTTAAGGAGTGTCAAGTGGGCGCTCCAACATTACTAAAGCAAACCTCATTTGAGGCTGTTGTGAGCTAAATAGCCTAGGCAGCACTAATTTATATATTTAAAAGCGTATGACAAAGCTGACCTTATTCACCAACACACGAAAACTATCAAGGGAACCTTAGGGAACAATGATCCACTTGTGCTATACCCCATATTAACAAAAATGCTCGAAGTTGCCGTGTGTGCATACAAAAAATAAAACTGCGAAATTAAACTAAGAGTTATATCCCTTTATTAAGTTTCAGGGCCAAAAATATATAACTGACTAACCAGAGAGCACAAGCGACAGGTTAAGGAAATTCGCAGACAAACCACATAACCATTATGATGAAAGTGCATTGAAGTCCAATCATATAAATACCTTCGAAACAACATTAACATGATTAGTGATCTGAGTAAAACATTTAACAGAAATGAATTGTAGAAAAAATTCCGAGTGTTTTTGTTACTTTTCTTTTTAACAAATTGGACAAACCTCATTTGTCTACACGTTTCATGACGATCAAAAAAGTTTAATTTAAGTTTATGAGTACTAAAATGGTTGCAGTTTTTAAAAAACGCACTTCATGGCAGCATCATAGAAATTTGGGTGTAAATTTGTGCTATTAAAAAAAACGATAAAAAAACATGATACAATTCAATTTACGCTGAGGTGAAATCGGAAATTGAAATAATTTTGCAATTATATTTCGTTTTAGTTAACGTGTCAAAAATAATCAAGATATTTTTTGGGAATTTAAACCTAGCTTGCATCATAATGTGGTTAGAGAAAATCCCCAAAATGGATTCCTAAATTATATGGTAATAACAACAAGAATAGTTCGTGAATAAACAACGTGACTTAAGGGGGGATTCCCGTCTTTAATCACAGTTGGGAACTTAACACTGTTATTATTCTTTCCAAATTTTTTCCTTCACATGCCTTTCACTATATTTTCTATGCTTATTAGCACTTAAATACATCAGAAATTTTTACATTTTGATCATCCTTGCTTAACTATCACAAGAGATTGCAATGCAAAAATTTTTATTTTAGATTTTTTTTTACACATAGCGTGCTACTTAGCAGCTATTTGATGTATCATATTTTAAACCCGAGGGCTGAATTCACATCCTACCTTCTACTTCTCTACCTACTCACACGCACCACATTTCATTTAGCTACATATCAGTCCTATTCCTATTCAATAATACAACTATCCAAAGAACAGGTCAGGCCAGGTCTCTATACAAGGATAGGATTTTTTCTCTGCAGCCGATAGCCTTGTCTTATTAATCATTGAGTACCTTAATTTTATCTACGATGCAAGTGTCCCTAGTCACTCTACCTAATAAAGAAATGAGGTAGTAATTTTCTTGGTGGGGGTCAGTGTAACGCGTGCCATTTAAGCTACGCATTTCCGTCTATCTTCTTGTTTGTTTACTCAGTCCTCTCCCTCTTTTTCCCGTTCTTAAGGCAAACCCGTTAATCTAAGAGTAAGTCTATCCCTAGATATGGCGATCCTTTTCCAATCATCACGTAAACGGTTGTACGAAATACATCTGCATCATCCTACTTGTCTTCTCTGGTATTATTGGTTTTCAACTATAATTGTGCGGCCATATCGGATGGACGGTCTGACAGTTATCTACTCATTAATTCCCCCCGTGGTAGGCAAATTACAGAGGCACCAATGTTTTTAGTGGATTTATTAGGTAAGGATGCTAATTTACGAATGTAATCAAATTTCGACTCAAATATTTATGTTGGCATGATGCCATCATGCTTTCACAGAAAACCTTGATTGACAATATGCCATGGACCGTGCAAAATTTACTCTGCTGGCTTTTACAGTTTAAGATTGATTGATTATTATGTTTAATGTTTACGATAACATGGTATTCGACTAGTCCTGCAGTACTGTCTTTTACCTCCGATGCCGCCTATGTTTACAAAAGTTTTATCTTTTAGTCACTAATAGTAAATTCAATCTCCTGGTTTACTTGGAACCTCAGCCATCGAATAATAGTGTATAGAGTTGAAGCTAAGGATTAAATATTGTATTAAAGCTAGCTAACACAGTACTGTCTCATAAAGAATGATAAAAATGCAAACTTAGACAAACCCTGAGGATTGTCGCAGCCGATAATATCTTGTCCTACTCAAATCATGAGAGCAGCTGCCATCCTTGAGAGCTATGCACACGCAGTTGAATAAATCATCGAAGCAAAACCGATGAAGAAATATTGAGGTGATAATAAAGAGTCTGATATTGTTACTGCAACTTGAATTGCTAGCTAACTAACAAGAAAAGGAAAGAAAATTTGTTGACATCACCTGTCCAGGTCAGGTGAAATAAAAATCAATGGACAACCATGACGTCAAAAACTGCATGCTTGATAAACTACTAAATTTACAAATGTGAGAGTTCCTTTTAGCCTCGTTCTGGATTTTGCGGAAGATGTCACTACGCAGAGTGGTGTACAATTTCCATTTCTAATTAAACGAAGAGACGGAGCCAAATATTTGTCAAAGCCGCCAAAATTCAACAGTCGATTATCGTACAGTTTGACCATTTATCGATGCAGAGAACCCCATTGCTTCCTTCTCCTTTCCTCTGATGGTGGTAGTAATTTAATACATTTGCTGTGTGCAGGTTACTTTACTACAAAATGGTCTTAATTTGTTTCACTACCAAGATTTTGAGGTGAGCTGCAAACAAGCACAGTTTGCAAATTGTGAGCAAAAGCAGTTCACATGCGTGAACACACATGACTTAATCGATTTATATGAATGCACTTCACGTAACTGTATTCGTTTAGCGTTTGATCTTCATTACGAATGCATAAGCTGAATTGCTACCTTACACACATAAACTCTACTGCATCAATGCGTAAGTTGGGCTACACATCATCTGCATTTTCTACTCTTTTTTTGGCCAGATATTTCAGTGTACATCGCTGGGTCTGATGTGGTTCCCCAAAACCGCACTATGGTGCCGCAATAGTCCGGCTTTCGATGGTTTTGAATCAAAACAGCTGGATTTGGATCTGTGCCGGATGAAGATACCTATTTTATGCCGTGACAATTGTTCAAAGAGCAGCGCCAAATGAAGTCAGACTAGCATTTTTTGACACTTCAGTCAATGAAAATATCGCCGAGCAAAAAATAAACGCAGTGCCGACTCTAAGATAACAAGACATGAGTGAACACGGCACGCGGAATTAAAAACTCGCTTTGGTTAGGCATTAGTATTGCTAAGGGGTGCAAACATTTTCCTTAGGAGAAAAAATAAATGCTTTTAAAGCTGCCTTAACGTTAAGAAACTCTAAACGCCAACTTGCGTCTGAAGTACTTTGTAAGCTCGTGCAGCTACTGAACGATTCATCGAAGACCGCTTTTGTATAATATTACAGAAAAATGACTTGACAATGAAACTCAGGATGAAATTATTACTTCGTTCTCCTTTCGGATCAACTAAATTGAAATATTGACGTTATATGGTTCTTCGGTCAACAAATGAAAGCGCAAAATGACCACCTCTCGAAGACTGAAATTTTCAGGTCACTTAAAATGATTCAGCTGATTTTTTTACAATTTTTATTCCAATTTACAGTCTTTTGACACATCATTTTTCCAGGAAATGTGATATTTTGCAATATTATCCCAAATTTATTCATTCCCGTAATTCTTTTTTTAATGAGCGCTAATTTTGATTTGATCACAGAACATGCGGTGCTTATGTTGAACAAGTTTTGACCGAAATGCGTTAAGTATTAATATTTGTTCCATGCGTTTACTGCCAAACACTTATTGCTAACTCTGTTTGTATCGAAGAATTTATTGTTTCGGTAAAAGTGTATTCGGTGTCAAAAGTTCCGGTATTCCAACGTATTCTATCGGCACTTCTGAAGAAGGCAGAAGAAAATATGCCTGTAAATTTGAGAAATATGAAATTAGTAGCATAAATATTCGAAGTCAAAAATGGCCGAAATAAAGCAATAAAATGTTCTTAAATATGAAAATTTTGTTGTATAGATACTTCATGCAATTAAAAAAATTTCCCTCCAATATAAATGATGATCGAGGACTGTGGCAACTATAAACCAAAAAGTAGCCGTATAAGATATAATTAAGAAACGCAATTGAAAATATGCAAAATCGTTCCAATTTGTGTACAATCCATTTCCGAGATTCCTCCTGATATCTCAGAAAAATCAACAAAATCCTGAAAATACATTTCAGTAAGTGAATTTAGTTTGATTAAAAAAACACTTTGCGCAACCGATTTCAGAAAAAATTGCAATACTAATCTGGTTATTTCAAAAATTAACTAAAATTACAATTTACAAAAACAAAAGTACATGGCGTCATAAAAGTCAAATATATGTTTTTATTAACCGTTTGGTATTGCATTAGACCCCAATTCATTTTATGAGAAATCGCCTTTAGACATGGAAATAAATGCCAAAAGAATTCAATTGTATTCACGCACATTTACTTTATTTTTTATTAAATTTTTGACAAAATTTCGCTTGTACGAAATCAAACCTTTTTACTAACCTTAATCTGCTCAACTAATTGAAAAACTATAATTAAAAACAGAGTTATATATCTTATTAAATATAGCTTTAGTTTAACTGTTGACTTTGTCAAACACTTTTAGTTTAAATAAATGGAACATGTCTATCAAATGAAGACATGCATGGGGCTATACTAACTATCATTACTTCACGGACGGTGCAAGAATTTGATTTAACTACTAGACATGTAAAATATGAAAAAGAAAATAAATAGCTATCATATTACAATTACCGTATTCAAACACAAAGGCGATTAGAGATACCCTAAGTGCGCATATCAAAGTAAGGGTTTAATATCTTTAGGATTTTAAGGAAAATGGTGTATTTAAGCAGACACTACTAACAAGCGTGTTTGTGACCTAACAAGAAACGCAATTTCTTATTGGCATTTTTTCGAGTTTTGGATAAAATATTCGAAGACAATTCCTAATTTAAATTTGCAGTTTTGCTGCAGGAGTGCTTAGGCAGGAGTCCGTTCCAACTTACGGAAAAATCTAGATAAGTGCAATGTTTTGAGGCGTGATTTTGCTGCCTTTATAGGAAATGTAAAAGTAGATGACGTTGCTTTTGAAAAAAATTCCTAAAGATTGTGGTTAGCGCTTAGTCTTTGAATGGACGTCTAGAAGACACGAAGTACGTTTGGAAGCTAAGATTAAACAAATTCATATATATTTACAGAAGGAGTTACTGACAAACGTTTTATTAAACCAGCAGTTGTTTGAATACCTTGACAGACGTCTTACATGTACTTTGAGTCCTAAACCGCGTTAGTCGGTTTACTCTTAAGATGACGCTACGGGATGATTGTGAGTGTTTGAGGTGTAACAACATTGTTCAATGATATTTTAAAGGTTTCTTATGTCTTTACGATTTGTTGTTTATTCGAGTTTGTGACTGAATGAACTTCTCTATTCTGTTTTTACTTTCACAAAGGCATTTGCTAGCTCTCGTCAGAGTCATCTTTGCAATTTTAACTTAGGTCAAAATAATCCACCTTTTCATCGATTATAAAATTAAGTTAAGATTTTTCTAGTCAAAAGTTGGTGATTATATGGTCATTGTTGTACTTGCGGTCGACTGGTTCCCATTATTTTTGAACCCTTGCCTATTCAATTCAAATTTACTCGCTTTCAAATGCTTCCTTGCAGAAAAATATTTTAATTTTGAGTTTTACTATTAAACAACATTGAAATGTCTGATACTACTGGGTCATTAATTGTATTATGTAGGAGGGTTGTTTTGTTTTCTTCTTTCATATGTTCACATTTGCCTATTTGTAGGCTAAATTTAAAGAAAAACGCAAGAAACATTGCTTTCAAGTACTTGCCTGGTTCGAAGACCTTTGATTCTGGTCTTATGGTCCCAATTCTTACTGATTTACTTCCATACTAAAAAGATTGAGTGAAATTTCGAGGTTTTTTTTTTTTCATTTTAAAATATATTCAAAACCCTCAATTTTAGAATAACGTTACCTGTACATTTTATGTCATTGCCAAATCATAAAAATGATTAAATTAATAGGGAATACGGTAATTAAATATGTAAAGTCATTTAGCTACGTCCGATTAGTTCAGGTAATCTCCTTTTTTATTGAACGGTCCCAATTTTACCAAGGAAATCTGCTCGTATTCCTTTTTTGCAGTCTTGTGCCACTATCATTTCCTCGTATAATAGCACTTTTTAATTTAGTTTTTGTGCCTCAGAAAATGGTTGGCAGCAACATATGGTTTAATTTTTTTAAATTTTTGTCACATTGAGACAGGTAGATTTAGTTGGGATAGTATTCAGTTAAAACTGTTTATTGAGGCTAAGTCGTTTTGCTAATTTATAAGTTGCTGTACTTTATAATCACCAATATAATGAATGTTCTAAATGGCAATTTTAAAAATGGCCTGGCAGGAGCCTTGTAAGCATTTTATTGGTAATCTTGTATTCTACTTTTGACCTTTCCGTCGTTTTGTGCCGACCACCACTAATTACTCTGCTATCAACTCACTGCAACTTCTATCATTTTGCAGGCTTGAAAATTGCGTTGGTGGTTACTGTTGTCTTCCTGTAGAAAAGCTTAAATTTAAGCTACGTTTTGTTTGTGTTTAGAGTCTTTTCACGAGTCATCCAAGTAGTTTCTATACTGAAATTCCTTTTACACCTATATAAGTGAATTTTTTAAGATGACGTGACTCGACCTAATGTGGGCCCTTACAGCCAAGTACATTTAGGTCAAAAGTAACGAAACCACCCTGTTTTACCTGAAATTCTTATGTTTGGTGACCCTTAGCAACCAAGTTAGTCTCACAAGAGTTATTCTAGATTAACGCATACGAACCTAAACTTGATCATGCTTCAACAGAATGGCATACACTCGTTTCGTTTTTTTTCATGGATGGAAATTTCGGTAAAATGAGCACATTAAGGGTGGATTAAAATCTTTTTAAGTAGTTTAACAATTCACTTGCGTTCATTAGCCAGCAAGTCAAGGCCCCTTGCGAATTCAGTACGCACCACAGTCGACGTTGGTTCGTGGACTACAGACTTCGACGAGGCAGATGAAGATAAATACTACTCTCAGGCATCTCCCCCGGTTGCGGATGTTTCAATGCCAACCACGTCTCGCGGTTTGTACAAAAGATCATCTGTTTGTTTTTGTGCGCTTAATTTTGCGTGAATTTTTTGTCCATACCGCCTACAAGGTCGTATAAACCGGCGCTAATTAGCCGCGGTTGTCGGCAGAATTTGATATGACAATCACTCACAACCAAAACATTTCCCCCAATTTGCATGAAAGTTCTCGAAAGGTCACTTTGCCTGCATATCGTTAACACGCTTACTGGATATGGCTAATTTCAAGCTCTACCGAATTGGGTTCTACCTGAGCTCACATGATGCTTGCTTCGCGATAAGTCGATCCCCGACCGATTCGTGCAACCATTTTTTTTGTCTTAACACCTCCACATCACACGTCACTGGGTGTGATGAGCGTGATGCTGTCACTCAAAACCAAATCACAATCTCGTAATAATCTCCAGTTGGAACCGCCTGTTTGTTCAAACTTAGCTCTATTCTTACTCTCGTTTTTGCCATCGACTGCGGTGCCGTCTTCTCGTACCTGGACGCCTTGTTTGTTATGTGCGCTAGAGTGCGTCAAATTTTGTTTAAAATCCTCAAACAATAAACTCTGCTCAGTAAACTCCAAGAAGCGGAATAAGGTGGCAGTGATGGAAGCCGTTAGTACTGGGCCGTTTAAAAGTACACGCAACAACTTGGAGCAATTTGATTGGTTGTCACAATCGATTCTCTTCCTCGTTTCAGAGGAGACCTGGAGGTCTCACCCCATCTCGATGTTTCGCGATAAATACCGCGGGCAGCAACCCGGAGACCGAAAACTACCAACGAACGTCAGGTAGATGTGAGCTTTAATTTGAGCGTTTTGTGCTTGCAATCCCCTGCCACGATATTTTCTGTTTCAATCAACTCACTCTGTTCCCGTGTTAATCCATTTCATTAAAACTCAATAATCTACTGGGTGTTAGGGTTCTCTTGTGGGATGCAAGTCTACCACAAATGTCTCCACGATAGCTAGAAGTGAATTTCCGTTTTTATTGACAGAAATGACAAAACAGTGTGTGACAAATTGGTGTGATTAATAAAATACAACATCAAACCTGTAACCTTTCTTAAGGCAGACTTCACGAAGACGTAGTTTAGAGTGGGTTTCGCGTCACGTGACATCATCCAGGTCTCAGGCGCTTGACATCTGGAACGATGAGTGCCTATTCCATAAATACGCCGTGTGTAACATCTAATTGACACAAAATCGTCACGATGCCTATAACTGCTGCTACCGTCTGTCTTCTACTGTCTGTGGGTACCAAGAAAACGTAATTTGAGAAACCGCGAACCGATAGTGTCATTTTTGCGCTGTTAATTTGAAGTTAGTTGATCGCAGTTGGGAGATCTTTTATGGTTCCCTAATGACTCACGATGGCGTTTAGAGAAAGCTGAAAGCTGGTGGTGTTAAGTCCCTCTTAACAAAGCATCGTGCAAATAGAATTCAACAGAGCTCAGAAATAACCGGACCGTAAATAAAGTTGTTGGTAAAAAGGAAAACGCTTTCCGATGCTTGAGAGATGCCACGTTAGCGCAAAGCTTGTCTCGGATACAACGAGCAAATCCAGGTTCAATTAGTCTTTTGATGTTCCTTGGGCCATCAACTGTGCTCAATTTGGGTCCTTCTTCAATTGCCTCTGAAATGTTTCTTGTTCTTTAACATTCGTAACATCCATTCTGCTTTCTTAGACTTACAATTCTTTGCCACGAGCAACGATGAACTAATTCTTAGCCTTCACCGGTTGTCCTTACTTAGGATTTTATTTCAATACGGTTGCTTCAAGTCGTGGCATTTGGAATAGGTTCACAAGAGGCATTAGAGGCTAATTTAAGATGAGAATATATAAACTGGTGCAGTGAGGAAGAATATGTCGGTTGTCTGTGGAAAGAATGTAATTCACCGAACATTGCACACTCAACATTTGGCTCCATCAGCTAGTGACGCTCATTAAGGCATATCGAAGGTGCAATTACCACTGAAAGATGGCTCAAAGCTTTGAATGGTACCGGTAATCGTGTTCGGACATATTGTTAACCCGACCATGTTTCGAATGGGAACACCGCTGTGGCGCTAAAATCAGTACATTATGGATCTGCGTCAGTAGAGAAACTGAATATCGCTTGTCTGAAGTTAGTAGGGAAATTATCCAGCACAGGAAGCCGAAGGTGTGCTCAACTGCCCCTTGGATGAGCGTGGTGTTTTTTTTGCAACTGCCTTATAGACAATTCTACAAGAATCAAGACAAGCTAATACAGGACCTGCAGTCGACCCTGTCCCTGCTCAACACCAACGAAGAGGAGGACCTAATGAGGCACGCTGCCGCCAGGAAACAGTACTTAGTCAACAACATCCTCATCAAGGTTGCCTTTTTCCTCAATTTAGTAAGCCTCCCCCCCTCCCCCTCCCCTCCCGGCGCCACCAAATCAGGTCGGTCTGGACACCCGGCGCTTTGGTAACCCCCCCGCATTGCGTTTATTTCTCTTCTAGCTCCTGTTGATCGGCAAGATGGCGGCGTCAATTCTCTCACACTCGCTCTCAATCATCTCCTCGCTGATGGAAAGCGCGGTGGATTTGGCGTCGGGGTTCACACTCTGGTTCACCGCCTACCAGATGCGCAAGTCCCTGCCCTACACTTATCCAACAGGTACGCAGCGAGCACCAGGTCGGCCCGCGCCCCCTGTGCACCTAACTTGTTTTCATTAGCTAGACGAGGTGTTGAAGCCAGTGTCGATTTGAGTCGTGTTTCGAAATAATATCGACTTACTTGGTTGGAGGTGTCACGAAGGTGTCTCAGCATGTCACGGAATGAACTGTGGAGTTTTGAGTTCCAGTCGAGTGATGCGTAACCAAATGGTACCTGCAGTTATTCACTTCCACTCCGTCAAGATTTCTGTCTTCAGCTAACAATTAGCACTCTTGTTTAAAATTACCAGTTGACTGATAACGGCAGAACAGCATGTACAGGTGATCATGGTTACTTAAGCCAAGGTTTTAGTCGACGCAGTCGTTTTAACACCGGTGGCGAGGTATCATTTGTTTCACTCCAACACGCCATGGACACATTCACAGTTATGTCTGGATTTGACCCACAAGTGGACGTGTTAAAGCCAGTATAAGTTGAATACCAGCTTTCAAAGATACGCCTAAACGAAGTTTAGGTTAGACTAGTTACCAAGACATTTCCAGCATCTGGTAAACAAAGTCGCAGGAGGCATTTTGACATTTTCTTCGAATCGGTTATGTTCAACATCTGTGGCGGGCGTTGTTGTGCAGCAGATATTTTGGCAGTCGTCGCCCGGTCACCACGTGACGCGGCCTGAAACCGATGTTTTTTAGTACCCTTGTTGTCCTCACATCGTACTCGCTGCGAGTTGTTCCGTTGACCCAGCAGGCAGGCGTCAGCAAGCATGTCGACGGCAGAAGCTTCACTTCCGTTAGTTGCGTCGTCGTGATGCGTAAATGCAAGCCCTGATAACTTACAAGGTCCCTGTGTGATGTTCGCGTAGAACCACAAACATTCTGAAGTGATAGCAAACCACACAAGCTGCGAGCAGGGTGGCATAGCTAACCAGACACTTCAAACCTAGTTCAACAGAGTACATATTTAATGTTTGTTGGTTTGTGAAGCTTATACACACAGTCAGCAGTAAAAACAGTGCGTGTGTTTTAACCAATAAAAGTACGACTTGAAGGCAGGGTCGGTCGGTACTTTAATCAGTACAGATGCAGTCAAGGCGATTTATCTGACCGGGTTCACGCAAATTTGACCCAAATTCGAATTCCACCGGTCTTTGTTATCTGCTGGATTTTACAGCATTGATTTTGGAGGCTTGCATGCATGTTATCCTTACTCTCACCACTTTTAAGCCTGTTTGGTTGGTTGTTTTTGAGTTGGAGCGAAATTATTCATTGGCAGGGCCTTGTCACTTCTTGTGTTTGAAACAACTAGAAGGGCCACATATCGGCTAGTGTATCGAAGACTAAGGTGATTGGTTTGCTTATCGTCAGACTTTATCCAAATTTCCCATTGATTCAATGGCTTAGCCCCAAAGTTATCGCATGCTAACTTCTCGGAAGTCGAGTTGGTTCCGTATTTTGAACAGTGGATCATATTCCTGTGTCGTTTGTGTGACGCCGTAGAACGTTTAACCTTAATGTATCACTCGTGACCTCTGTGATTCATGTTTTAGGTCGAAAACGACTAGAACCTATAGCAGTGATCATTCTTTCCGCGATCATGGGAAGCATATCGGTGCAGATAATGATCGGAGCGGCCCAGACAATTTACAACATGGCTGTGAATGACCAGGGACCCCCACGCATGACCGATGTCACAATTGGACTTGTCGCGTCGACAATCGGTACGACAACCTACTCCCTCTTCCTCTCTCGTATCATGCGGTTAGGCAATACTTTGTTTGGAATACTGAGGGTCAAATCAAAAAGCATTATCGGGGGGGGGGTTCTGTGAGTCCTGGGGTGGACTACCTCGTGGAAGGCCTAGCCCACCCGATTCGAGGCGATTTTTTCAGCAACAATCTAGGGAGAAAAACGATGCAAAATGGGGTTCCGACGCCACCCCAAAACCGCTTTAAACCTGCTCTCTTACCTGGCATTATTTTCGTGTTTAGAGGTCTTTGCGTGCTTAGATTTACCACCTTTTATTGTCTGTTTTTGCAGCGGTAAAAGTGGGTCTGTTTGTGGCCTGCTGGAAGTTCGGCAGAGGCGAGTCGATCGCTGCACTGAAGAATGACCAACTGAACGACTCCATTAGCAACTCTGTTGCCCTCGTTTTCAGCACCTTATCAGCACGAATAGGTACGCGCTAAGCTGATTGATTGGCTTACAATATTCACCTTGACACGCTTTACTAAACTGCAAGTTCACATCCACTTTGTCGTTTTTTTGGAATGCAACCTCGCCAGATGCCTCGAAACCTGTATTCGACAGCACATTTGCAGTCATTTATCCAATGACCATCAACATGAGTATAATATCTATTGACGGCTAACCTACCAATCACACGTCAGTAAAGCCATTTGAATTCCTATTGGCTGGCCTCAGAGGTGGCATATTGATTGTTACCTTTCGTACAAAAATCAACAAATATCGCCCATTTTTGAAATTTGACAATTTCCGTGATCGCTGATGAAGTGACCACAAAAATGCATAAAATAACTCTACACAACACTACCTTGGATGCTTAAGTTCTCGAATCACGTACTCTTAGTTTCTCTTTCCAATTGACACGTGTGCTCTATGAACTAAGTTAGATAAAATCGTGAATCTGCTTCGTGTTTAGAGGTCAGTTCTGTTCATCCGTTTTTTTGCTGTGCGATTATAGTCATGTTTTGAGGTAATCCAACTCTAAACCCTTTTAGTCGTTGCTCACGCTAAGCATCCCGTACAATTCTACGACTGGCCCCATAGGTCGGTTTTAAATGATTAAAATGAACGCGCGTGTACGAAATAGCATTTGAATTCGTCGTCGATGCACACAAATTGTCTTCTATTCTCATTGGTTGATTTGATAGCGCTTCGATTCCAAATGCTCGAACGTTTATTTAATTAAATTCCTAAAATTTTGATGAAATACATCCAATTGGTTATCAAAAAAAGTTCAAACTAAGATCGTTTTTTAAATTCCGCCCACTTAATGCATCGATTAAGAAGACTAACATGCCAAGATAGGCTTCGCATGAAGTGTAACGATTATCACTGAGGTCTAATCGATTTTAGAGGGGATCCCCTGCTTGAAGTACCTTGATCCATCGGGGGCTCTGTTGATCGGGATCTACATCGTGTACAGCTGGTGGAAAATGGGCGCAGGTATGTCTGTCTAGCGGTTAGTTTAAACAAGAGAGACGACGGCCCATTTGTACTAAGGGAACGTGTGAAATACTCAGAGATTGAAGAGCCGATTTTCATGGGGTTGCCCAGGGAAACCGTCAACTGGGAAAAAGTTGCATGTTCCCTTTCAATGGTAGTATCACATATTAAGAAGCTGAAGCGTGGAATGAGTATTTTCCTACTTAACTCACATAATTAGTAGTAAGTTTGGTGTTGCCTAGAGCACACGCGCAACCTCACCGGGCACAGCGCCGACCCGGTCTTCCTTCAACGAATTACATTTATCTGCGTCAACCACCACCCCTTAATCGAGCGTCTAGACACCGTGAGGGCGTTTCACCTTGGCAACAACTACATGGTCGAAGTGAGTTTTCGGTTGTTTTAAGCCGTAGCGACGGAAAACGCAAAATTTGAATTCCACAAATTACTCCGAAATTACGAAGACGAAAAACTCAATCCAACTATTTTAAGATTTCGTACACAAAAATAGCGTAAATACAACTGGGTTAGATAATCTTTGGAAATAAAAAATGCTGCATTTTTTGATTCATTGGCAAAGAGGTGGAGGAGAAATGGCAAAATTTTGGTAGCCTCGTGCAATTTGTAATGCTAAAACACACTGTAATTTGGATATGATTAAACGCTTATCTATTAGATGGTTGTCGCTCTTTAATTTCATTTCGATTTTAGGAATATTTCAGTGAAGTATTTTGAATAAAGCGTCTAAAATCCGATCTAGTGGTTGGTGTTGGTGTGATAATGGCCACAACTAACAAACCAGTCAATCAGGCACTTACCGTGCTAGCCCACATGTCAAATTTTGTGGAAATTCCGAGTTTGCGATTTGCCATCACCTGTTGAATCATGGTCGTTAACTCTCACCAACACTGTAGCATTTTTCACTGGTTCGTCAGGTGTCATTTGCCTAACGCAACAGTCTATCGACAAGTTGGAACATCCAGATGCGTCATGCAGTGCGACTTGAAATCACATTCACCTTGTAGGTCGACATCGTTCTGCCACGGAACTTGGACCTGCACAAAGCCCACGACATTGGTGAAACACTTCAACAGAAGCTGGAGTCCCTGGAAGAGGTGGAACGCGCCTTCGTCCACCTCGACTACGAGGTCGCGCATCACCCCCAGTCGGAGCACAAGATGGCGTAAAAGTGCGACGTCGTCCACCACCGTCCTCCACCAACCCACTCTGATTACTACGCCATTATTTTATTAAAAGATTTGCCCCTATTAAGTGATACCTCAGACATACACACACACACACACATCTCAGTCACCTTTTGAATACACATTTTGATTACAAGCTGCTTGGGTTCGTGTTTGAAAAAATCAAGAACAAATACACAAGGAGGTCTTTCATTTAGTTACTCTTTTGTCGGGCGCAAAAGGCGTTGCGTCAAAAGGCGCAATTCACTCGAGTGCAGTTTAGTTAGTAGGCTTGCAAACGCTTGCGTCAGACAGTGAGTGCGTGCCTACGGGCTCATGTGCAAGACGGATGAGGAAATGTGGTTATGATGGTGGTGAAGTCACATCATAAATTGATGCGTGTGTGTGGCTCACGAAGATGGGCTGAGTTGTCGAACAGGGCTTCCGAGGGTGAATAGCGGTGTGCTGTTACGGACCGGATCAGCTGTTTATTTGCCATGCTATGAAAGTAGCAATCACGATGCAGAACGTCACGACACCATGTATCGATTGAGGCCCCACTGCTTATTGGGTCACCAAGCCATTGTAGATGAAGGCGATACCATTGGCCGACGAGGCGAGTCTATCGACCCGATAATTATCGAAAGTTTATTGATTTTCGCATCGTCTCATAATGCATATTGGCAAAATACCCCTGCAGTTTAACTGCACGATGATACGTACGACTTAATTTACACAATCTTTTTCCTTTTCGAACTAACATTACATTTGAAATGTAAGTATTTTCGACGTCTTCTGTGGTTTAGAATGATTTAGACGTAAGGTTTCACAATACCGAACGAGAATTCTACGTGTGAGTTACATAGCCTCCCAGAATATTAGACTTTACGACGATGGCACTGCATCTTCCATTAATTCCAACGAATTCAACGAGGGAATCAATTTGCAGTGCTCTTGGTGCTACCGACGTTGGGTCTGGCGAAACGAGTTGATTTCGATATTGGTGACCAGCCGCGAAGGTTTGAAGATGCGCATCTGCAAGCTCACTTAGGAGTCAACCAAACAGCTATTTCCAAGAGTTTGAACGTTGGGTCCCCTCACATGTATTGACCGAACACAACCCAGGCCAACTCGACGGCAACGAGCAGTTAATGGACTCCTTGTAGAAAAATTGTGACGGGTATTGAAAGGTACACGCTTCACGAGAATCCCAAGCGTAGGAAGTCGTGGGTAGATCCAGGGAAATCCAGTAGCACATCGACGCCGAAACAGATCATCCACTTGAAGAAGATTACCCCGCGTATCCGGTGAAACACGATCCGGATACTTTGCTACGAACTCCTGGAAATTGGTCGTCCGACGATGACTGCGAAGCACAACAGCCGACAGTTGGACAAACCGGGAAAAGCCATTCAGTGGGCAAGGAAGCGGACAAGCTATACCGCTGCTGCCGCTGCACAACGCTCGCCCACCTCGTGTTGTTCGCGTTGCGACTCAGAGGACCCCCACCACCTGGATATTGGAAGTTATACGACACCCAACATACTCATCCGACTACCATTTGTTCCAGCCAATGCAGCAACACGCCTCAGTGAACGACGTGCGTAAATTCATCGTCGATAACTTCACTGCCTCGGAGCCTACAAGTTGCCCTTTGCAACGGCATTCGTGCGTTAGCTGAGCGATGACGCTAGTTTGTAGAAAATAAAAAAACAATATTCTTTTTTATGTTAAATAAAAACAAAGAAAAATCTGTACAAATAAGTGTTGAGGGCCCCGGCATGTTGTCTTGAACCATGCCGGGGCCAATGCGATTATCTCGGCCCAATGCGTTACCCTGCGT
>UXSR01000168.1:0-64817 GCA_900604375.1 Mesocestoides corti
GACCGAAGACGGACGAGGCCAAGTAGGACCAAGCGATCAGAATTAGAACTGTCATTCGTGAAGACATTTTGACTATGCATGTGCCAACGCTGGCTTTAATACGCTCGAAAGCAGAAGTGCGAAATTAAATGGAAGTCGATATTGTGGGTCAGTGCATGACTGCAATTGAAAATAACCGCGGCATTGACTTCCGTTTAATTACGCACTTCTGCTTTCGAGCGTATTTAAGCCAGCGTTGGCAGATGCATAGTCAAAATGTCTTCACGAATGACAGTTCTAATTCTGATCGCTTGGTCCTACTTGGCCTCGTCCGTCTTCGGTCACGTCATCTTCCCGGGTGCGTACAGACCTGGATCATTCAGTGGCACCAGCGAACGTGGACTCGGGTATAATCACAACGGCTATGGTGGCTCTGGATATCCCGGATCCGGTTACAATGCCAATGGTTTCGGAGGTCCTGGAATACGTGGATTCAGTCCGGTTGGATTCAACGCGCCTTCATTTCGGCCAAATTACGGTTCCTCCCGTCAAGGTAGTTCTGCATATCCAGGACTGGGCTTTGGCGCACCTTTAAGTCGATGCAATGGCGGCAATTGCGGCTATTGGGGTGATTGTCACGGCAGCAGTTGTGGTGTCTTCTATGATTTCAGGCCCTGCCATACCATTGAATGTTACGACGGACCCTTCCACGGTTATGGATGCATTGACGGAACTTGCAAGAAAGTCTGTAGTAATGGCATGTGCAAAGACTTTGTTGTTTCCAACTGCTCTGGCAGAGACTGCCAAAAGAACGACGAAGAGACGCAGGAAGAACCTAGCAGTTCTGGTGAAACCTGAGTGGTTGGACAAGTCTGCTAATGCAGTTTATGTATTTTACTTTAAGTGTGTTCTGAAACCACAACTAGTGGTTTTTAATTGACTGGGTTTTTCGTTTTGTCTGTGTGCTTCAATAACCTAAATAAAAGATTTCCTGGCTTCGTTTTTATTGATATGATGGTAGACATCGTCTGTCAGATGCTGAAATGACGTCTTTGCTGCTGATTCTCACTTTCCCCAGATCGTTACGATCATGTTCCATTATGGTGTGGGGTCATTGGTGGCAATTGCTGGCTTTGGTTAACAAACGGTAGAACGAACCAAATACGGACCTGCCTTGTTGATAGTCTGACTTATGATGAACGAACATTGTAATTTTAAAAACAGCAAAGCCATGCAATAGTCGCTGATGCTAGTCAGATGACTATCACGTACCTTAACTTATCTTTCGGGTTTGCGCACTGTTGTTAGATCTCAGAGCGTAGTTATTTAACTATCTTGTGTCTCTTGCTTTTCTGGACTCTGGCAGCCGTGTGCGTCTTTTGATTGCTAATTAAACGGAGGTGAAGGCGTCTTTTTATATTCTCATTCTTATTCATTTCTCCCTTTTTGTGATTCACCAAGTTCCATGGACATTCTGGGCTTTAAAATCCATCGTAATAATGGGAAAGACTGACGGCATATCTGATCCATGTGCTGTTAAGTTTAATTTTCAGACGAAGAAAAAAAATGATTCCTTTTTTTCTACATATTGATTTTCTATCACCCAGCAACTGGTTTGGAATCGTATCCAATTGCACGACGAATTATGAATTGGCGGAATTTTCTGTCAGCACCAACATCTTAAAGGCGACTGCTGGCCAGTGTCATTTACGGTCGAAACCGATATAAAGTAAACCCAACTTGTATCTACTTTATGACGAATAACAAAATGACAATTACTTTATAAAACATCAGGAGGTTTGAGGTTTAATGTTTTAAACAAAATTCGCTGAAGGCTTTTTGCATTTCCACACACTGTCTTGGCTGCGCACTCATAGCCGAACGCTGTTTTATGGTCTGATTTCTGCTGAAAATGGACTGGTACAAGAAGGACCAGGGTAATGGTTGTCACAGCAATCTTGGTAAAACCAATTTTTTTACCCGAATAGCTGTAATTAGTCTAAAATCTTGTATTATTCGTTAGGTTCGGGTACACGTAATCAGATTAGATGTATTTCCGGCATCAGAAAAAATTAAACGAAGAAAATTTAAACGCAGGCAAATTCACTAGATATGATAAGCTGGATGTGGATGCGCACAATCCTCGACTGTCGGATTCTAAAGTTTCAGTTATGCCTCAAGACGCTACTTCATCGTTTAAAGTAGATCTTTACGCTTTGGGATCGGTGTTCAATTGGCCGGACAGGATGTGCCAAACCAAAATTCACTTTGTGTTTAATTCTTACATAATAAAGTCCGGAGTAGACAGGCTCAGGAAAATGTTGATTCACAGTAACGCAAAATATCGCAGTGCAAACTAACTTAGTTGACAATTTAAATATGATTTTGTGCATTATCGTTAAAAATAACATAATTGAATTAGTAAATTAGGCATTATATGTTAAATACCTCCAGGTAGGATCCGTAATTGTATGCGATGCCTTCAGTTCCCTCTGCAGTCACGCACTTTTGATTGCTAAGTGATTGAACTTCCTCGTCTATCGACTCTTTCTGGACGAAACTGTCTGTTTGGAGCCAGCACAGTGATGGAAATCGGTGCTGACATATGTACATCTGCTGAGGTGGCCGAGTGGTCGCCTGAGACAGATCCCAGAAGCTCCAACTCCATCCAACAGTGCGAATTGTGTCCCAGTCTAAGTGATATCTTGAGGATTCGGGAGGCACTAGTTGTACATACAGACGGTCTTTGCACACTGAAAAAACAACATCCCAGTCAAAGCCTTTAGTGTCAAATGCCTTTGTTGTATACAGGGATAAGTTTTCGAGTCCTTGTGGCAGGCTGATGAGGCTGAACTTCAGGAGGTTGATGTTGGCCAAGCAAACAGGCAACACACACCGATACGTGGTACTTTTCAGTGAGGAAAGAATACACAAATTCATATGGTCTGCCAGCCTTATATGTTCTTCTTCAGGACCGATCAGCAGATCTACCTGTTGGTTTATGTGAAAATTTGAATCTACAATAAAACTGAACGAGATGGATTGCACAAAGACGTGGCGAGGCTCCAGACAACGAAAGCTTAAAAAAGCGTGCCTTCCTTGGTCCGCTGTGAGGCCCAGTCTCCAGTAGCTCCCGCCAAACTCAAAAACGCCCGATTCAAAACAATTTTCGTTAAGCTGCGTCAGAAAAACATTCAAGTTAATCGTCGGGTTGGCTAATTCCAATTCAAGAAATAATTTCCCGTATTCATTGACAAAATTTCTGTTCTGTAGTTCAGAGGCTTCGACAAGGCACTTGCTGCCGCGACTCATATTTTCTGGGTTGAAGAAAACGTTTTCCGTGAAGGTCTGGTTGTCGGAAAAGTGGGTCAAATTTATTACGGTGATTGAGAGGTCAAGCCATATTATAAAACTTTCTTCCCTGTAATTGCGTGCTTTCTGAATTGGTATAATCAACTCAAGATGGGCACCGACGTGAAGCGATGTGCGCTGTAACTTTAGACGCCAAAAGTGGTTGAAGTATTCGAAATTCGAAGATTCGATTTCAGGCAGGAATCCACGCACAAAACTTGAGGGAATTGCAAATACGAAAAGAGCATCGTCAGTCGAAAGTTGTGTAAAACGAACCAGCGGAATATACTGCGAATGTACGGAATTTAAGTTCATCACGTTTTTAGCCACGTGGGCACTGGCGCATTCATTTTGGTCTAAAAGGTCAATAAGTTGTATTTTAATTGGTTTAAACATAGCCGGAAGATGCCATTGGCCATCGTGGCGTTTAATAACGCGATAGGCTTGAATGGGTAACGCAGTGTGAAACTGAGAGAAGCTAAGCGATTTGTGGTTTCCGACACAGAAAACATTCAAAACCTCGAAACTTGAATTACATCTGTTTAAGTCTATTAATTGACCAAGACCAAGTTTTTAAACAAACGTACTAAGATAAAAACTTACATCGCATCCACCAAAAAAGAAAGCAGGGCTTCTGATATTCGAATGGAAAAGTAAAATGTCAGAAACCCTAATGTCCCACTCAAGGCCTCAGATGGATGTACTGAAATGTCAGGTATTTTTACCAAATAAAAAATATAAGATCCACCTTGCAAACCTCACATCCACATAAATCTGAATCCATCTAATTTTTGAAAAAAAATATTGCTGTTTTAGGACCGATCAAGTTTGGGTTGACTTCAGGGTTGGTGAGTATTTTCAAATAAACCTAGAAACTGGTAGGGTAATGCAGGTATTATAGTGAAGATCAGGTCTTCGAATTGGGTTTCAGTGATTTCATCTTGATGAGATGCAAAAACCACAACCAACTTTGAATGAAGTGGATGAAACAGGCTGGAAATAAGTTATCTCAGATGGGCCTAAAAAAGCAAATCGTATTTTACTATTATTTGTTTGCGGTTGCTAGGGCTCTGGGTACTGCAAGGGATCTAATGTGCAGCTTAAGCTTTGAGCGATGATGCCTCGTTTTTGAATAGCCTTTTTGTCTAATTCTGCACCAAAGCGTGTGTCGAAGTAATCTGTCGAGTTCGGCATGAGCGGAGCGTGTAGTAGTGCCTTGAAAATAGGAACTGGTAAGACGCTGAACCAACTGTAAGACGCATGAGAGTAGATACAAGTTGTTTCAAGATGTACAGCTACTACACTTTTTTCTTGTTGCTAATTCTTAATTTAAATTGGTAAATCAAGTAACCTGCAATTATTTTCATAGCTTGTCAGAAAACAGCAGGTGTCAGCGTAGCCTCTTGATTTGATTTTAAGAAAATGAAGCAGTGTTTGCCTCCTTTTTCAGCCCTTAGTTCGTGTTATAGGATGGCCACAAAAATCGTTTAAAGTCAGCCAAACAACCAGGGTATTTGTTTTACTTGTGCTTCCACATAAACTCCACTCGGTTTGGTCAATTTATAACAGTCCATTAACCTTCATTCTGAGCTGGCAGTAAGGCCATACTGGAATTGGAGTCGATGATTCACACTTGAAGGGTAAATACTTCATAGCATTTTATTGGTTCGCGGTACTTCCAACAACCTCATCGTTGGTTGCCACTGTCCCTTCAGGTATAACCAAGCGCCTCATGTATTGTCATAAATTGAATTAAAATTTGCTTTTTGACCACCTCCCTTTAAAAGACTGGGTTCTTAAAAAAACATTTGCTTTTTGTAAAATAGCTTCCTTAGTAGGTGGCATCCATTGTAAAAGATAATTTAGAGGCGATAAATAAGGGAAGATTTTCATAATTACTGTACATTTATCTTGAGTACCACAAATAAATAAGTCTTGTGCGAAACAATGGAAACACATCATGTCAGATGAAGCCCACAAGCTTAAAAACGAATGAAGGGAAGACTATTAACGGCTGTTAGTGGCTGCTTGGATATCAATTCAGATGTTGAAAGTAAGATCTGCAAGATAGCAAGATATGCCTTGACGAAATGGGCATGTAGGTAGTAGTTAACTGTCACGTTCATCTTAAGTAAAGAAATTGTAGTTCAACTTATCGACGATGTGCTGCCATCTTGGAGTACTCTGTAGGTCTTTGGTCTGCTGCAAAGCCTAATAAGCAAAGAGGGCATTAATAACGATTTCGTTTATCAGTAATCTTTTTCAATGCACCTTTATATTGTCCATCTCAGTACAAAAAGCATTCAAAACTTTCTTGGAATGTGCTTAAAAGAAAGAATGCTAGAAGCTCCGGTTTATACTGAGAAATACCCCGATTTCTAGTATATGACAATTAGTTGAAATGTTGGGAGGCTGTCCTATAGCCTATAGAATAACCTTTGACAGAGTCTTAGAACCTCTGATAAGTCTTAAGGCACAAGCTTGTACACTATTGCGATGTATGACAAATTACCCAAAGTGGAATCTGACTTGCGTCCATGCGGAGATTCCCCTGGTGTATATCAGAAATATAAGTAATCATAATTGACGGGTAAAGACCAACTATGATGCTTGAGCAGCATTTGTAACCATCCAGTGTCAATTTAAAATCTCCACTTTCTAAGTGTTAATAGAAATTGAGTTTTGTCGTTCAAGGAGAAAAGACCGACCGGCAGTAAAAAAGGCAACTAGGTGTCTTAGGAGCGTCATTAGGAAGATCAGGTTAATTACTAGTGGATATTTGTTTGTAAAATGACTCCCATCATTATAGATTTGACTAGCTCTACCTGTTGATTTTGACACTTTACTTTGTTAGCTTTCTTCAATTGTCTATTTGTTTTATTTTCTGTATTATTCGTTGCGACTATTAAAACTGAGCTTGCATGGTGTTACGTTTGCCCGTAACAATAGAGAAGACCACTCAAATAACGGTGCCCGGTCCCTTGCTGAAAGCTAGAACCGACCTTCCCAGGCTAATACCAGAACAAGACCAGAGCTCAAGCAGAAAGCTGTATTCACGTCAGCCACGTGCGGCGTGCAGTCCGGATGTCAAACTAATTCAAGTCAGGTTGACCTTGACTTGATAAAAAGTGTAGCAAAACAAATGTTAGTGAATAACTGTAAATAGCATCAGAAACCAATATTGGAGAATCGTGGATCCCCAACACATGGATGTGAGTACATTACATGTTTAAAAATACTTTCGCTTATTAAGAGTTTGGGTCGACATCACGTACCGCCTACTGCTGTGATGAGCCTCCCATGAGGTCCTGTAAGTCAATCAGTGAGGAGTGCGATGCAGGGTTTTCATGCAAATGCAAAACGCACCAGATGGTACGCATAGTGCTCGGCAAGTAAGTACGACTTTCAACCTGCGTCGCTGAGATGGTAGCCCTCAAAACAGCAGTGCAGTGCCGAAGTAAGCAGGGAAAAAGTGTCCGGCTAGTAATCCCGAGCTCGCAAAACGGCTCTTATTAAGCACGTGTATTTTCCAAAAGAGGGCGTGCCAAAAACTCATTGAAATAACACGGTTCCATTTCCGTCAGGAAGGAAGCAAAATCTTGTTTACGGAAATATAAATAGGAAGAAAAAATGCATCGTGGGATGATGATGTCCTAGACGTCTGCTACGTGCTGCTGCATTTGAATGTTTAAGCTATCATGATGTAATAAAACCACAAAACCAGCTTGTTGTGACTAAACTGAACTTTTTAGGCAGTATTTGATGGACGGACCAAGCAGCCTATTAGTTTTACCTAAGAACTGCTTTAAATCCTCTTTCTGGTTGCATAAAAGCACATCCGTGACTTAAAAAAGGCAACACCTATCTACTTCCTCGCAAAGACCATCACCCGCTCTCTCACAGAAGCCGTTTTTCGTAAGGGTCCCTGTGGCTTATGAAATGAAAACTTTTTTTCAAATAACTGGCGTTGTACGGAAACATGGGCGGTTCCCTGGGCGTTTTCCAAATGTGTTGCTTCTCGTTTTGTTTATTATAAGGTAAACGCGGAGTTTTATCTGTACTTTATATCTTCAATGTGGCTCTGGTTATTTCCAAAAAATCCAAACCTCTTCATACTTGGTGCTCACTGATTCCGCAAATGTCATGTTAATTTCAAATTAAACACCCAGAGACGGTAAGTAAATAGCATAACTTTTTAAGACCCAAATTAATACAAAACTTTTACTTTTAAAAATTCTAGGATTTAAAGGTAGTAATGAGATGCTTGCGGTCCCATGCTCGCTTCGTTGCGAACCAAATACTAGCAAGTAGATTAAAAAAATGGGAATTAGTTGATATCCCAGTTACCATTACAATGCACGCTTGTGACCACTCTAACTCATATTATGACGGCACCTACTTAATGGAAAGTTTTGCAAAGAAATTTATAAATGAAAATTGCTTTGTGTGGTTTACCTGCGATTTTTGGACGTCCTAAATTTGACCAAGTTTACAGCGGTCAAAAAGCAACAGTTCAAGGCAATATGTAATTTGAAATAGTCAGAAAAATTTTGTTAGACATATTAAATTCACCAATTTTTTCAAGCAGAGAAACGGTAAATAGATTATCAATGTTTTTGAAATTTATATGAGCTTCACAAATTTCTTCATTGGAATAAATTAAGGCGAAAAACCTAACATTTTTGTACAATCAAAAGTCTGGTTGCCATTTTGATTGTTGCAGTGGCTCCACGACGACGTCTTACGTCCATGAAATGTGCTGCCTTGGTAGGTTGCTGTTTTAAAAAGAAAACCCCTAATGAAGGTTGTTAAAATATTTGGCAAACTACGCATGCACATTTTTCACATGACAAATTTTGGAGCCGTTGTTTCCAAGTCTGTCTGTACCAGCGCAGGACATTCCCCGCATTGTCTAATCCTAGAATCTAATGCACATCAGACATCACAGAACAGCTTTCGCTCAGGTGTACTCAGTAATTTTGTCGAATTTCTAAATGTCATTTCTTTAAAAAAAACCCTTAGTAAAGTTAATTATGTTTGATTATACTTCATTTCATATAAACTGCTTAAAAAGACAAAGGGTCAATTTTGAACTGGTTAAAGATGGGTAAATGATTAAACGAGTATTAATTAACTTATGCAACGTATTCAGTCTCCTTTCATGAAGTCACAAAAGAACAGCTCAAAATATTACGAATCTGTCTGAATCTATGCATGTACCATGCAAAATATCCTTTTTTTGACAACTCATTTTTTCTCCACAGTGTTTGCTTTGTCGAAATTTGATTAAAAATATGCTTTAAAAATTCTGTTATCAAGTTCTTGGTTAACATGTTCATATTTTAATGCAAATTTCTTTTTGAGTGACTTTCGAAGGCTGCTAAAAAAAAATTAACGACCAACAGGTATTCGTCATCACCAGGTACGTGGGACAACCTGTGTGTGCGTACAGACTACCATCAAGGAATAATTGGACAGCTTTTAAAATTACTGCTACTTACATGTTTTAAGTAAAGTACATTTAAGGAGCATACAGCAACCATGGAATTACAACACCAAATCGTTTTTAGAGAAGTGAAATTGTTGTTTAAATGACAAACTAACGCATTGTACAGAAATTCTTGGTACCATAAGTACAGATGAGTTTGAGAAAATTCTTTTTTTGTAGTTTACACAAAAAGCTTGTTAATTGGTCTTTAAAGTCTTCATCTGCGCTTTTCTACATCTTTCAACTACTCGTGATCAGTTTGTATTGGTAAAATGTGCACTTAGCAGGAAGCACTAATTTTAAGAAATAGTTTATAAGTCCCTTAACAAAATAAGTACAAGGGATAATAACTACGATCAAGATGTTTACGGGTCTTTCTTCTAAAAAAAATTCGTAGAATTGGTGCAATTTAAGCAGCACATTGGCGATTTCGGTGGTGAAAAAAGTTCTTTTGGCAAATATTGGAGAAATATCAACAACTTCCACTGCTATTCGAGCACGCCTTGTAGAAAAACCTATCACTGAATCTACCAGTGTTATAGCAAAAAAACTTTTTCACTGTTTAATTTGAAACAACTCCATATTCCGTACGCGGTTGCATCACCAAAGAATGTTATCCCTTTTTTAAGTGGACATATGCGGTTTAGATAATTTGTTTTTAAATGTCTTGGGTAGAAAAATGCAAGATAAGTCTCTCGGACTATTGTAGAGTGCGTGCTTGGTTGTTAGTTACTTTATTTTTTGAACTAAATTTCAGAATATGCGGTTTTAGGAACCAGAGCTCAACAACGTTACTGAACAAAATGTCGAAGGCATTCAAAATGTGTGCTCTAGATGTTTCATTTCGCGAACGATGTCAGAAAAGTCACCTGCTTACCAGCCGAGCACCACAGCAGGACCTTTAAACGCCAAGAAGCAACTGGTGGCCGCTTTTTAGCTGTTTAGCTTTCGATTAATTCGACTGACGTCATTAAGACCAAGGTTTGGTAAATTTTGTTAACCCGAATGAAATATTTTACACCTGAGCATTGGTAAGGACCCTAACTATATTAGTTATTCGTACCATAAGGAATTCGCCTGTTATCATTTTCAGAAAAACATCGTTGCATAGGCTTAATAGCGTAGATGTCATAAAAAGATATGGTTGCCAATCTTACTGGAAATCCTACTTGTCGCTGGTAACGGGAGAACTGTCATGGGTGACTGCCAAACGCAACGATTTATAAACCCCTGCTAAGTTAGTTACCGGTACGGTTAGAGCAACTTGTGTGACAGTGTTTATTTAAATATTAACTTCGCTGAATGACCTCCGCGCTTATCAAGAAGAAGTAGAAAAAAAAACAAATTTGATCGACTACACAAGCAATGATACCCTAACAATCCATTAAAATTGCTTGCTTGAATACCCATTTTATTGGGCTTCTTTTTCATTTTAATCAGTGATGAAACATCACTTAACACCTGAACCTGTTTAAATTTGCATTTATATTGCAAAACACTAGCACCCAGAGATGTTTACTTATTGAAAAGGGAAACACATCAATGTACCCTAGTGCCATGAAAAGAGCTATGCTGTTAATATTATTATCATCTTTATTTTTATTTAACATTTGATGTTGTGCGCAAAGTTGTTTGGTGTGCGAGGACTACTGCAACCGTCTAGATGTTTTTAACATGGCAATTTATTAATGAATATTTCTGAAGAATTGGATTCCCTGCGTACCTTCCTGGACTCTTCCCTCGAAAATGCAGCAATGTCTTAGGTCGCAGACCGTTTCTTAGATTCCGCTGTTTAAATACAAACTTGAATCTTTAGGATTGTGCTCACTGTTTACGGTAGGAAACTTTGCCTGTGAAGTAGTTTCTGCCAAACACGGAGAGATAGTATCCAATGAGAAATCTTCATTACCGTGTTGATAGTGCTTACGAGCCAAACTGACAACAGTGAAATAAGTTTGCTACGGTATGCATTCCTGAATTCTTGAATGAGGTCACTAGAAAGGCTGTGTTGCACATCCAGCTCCAAATTTATCATTGGCACGCAAAAATGAATAGCTGCTTAAAATAGGCTACGTATCGGTGTGGGGTATTTCAATGGTTTCATCCGCTGTGCTTAATCAGTCATTCTTATGGACACCGCTCTATTTCAACGCCTCTGATTGGTTTAATCTGGAGCATTTAATGCTCATAACATTTTTTTCCATAAATTCTCGAATTAATGTGAGTAAACCTGCTTTGTATTTAAGATTCTTTTCAAAATAAACAGAATCTTTGCTATAGGCCATGGAGCAGCCAATACTGGAAGCTGGTACATATCCGTTCATTCAGTAATATTCCCATTCACGTGTCTTTGGATTTCTTTGAATTTTCCTGCGACTATTTAGCAATTATTGACAAAAAGGTTAAGTGTAAAGGGGTTGGGGTTTAATTAAATAATTTGAATTCGATCAAGAGTAAACGTCTAACACCGTTGTCTTCAGAAAAGTGCATTGTTTTCTTTAAAAGTTGAATCCAATTTATACTGACTTCTTCCACGAGTATTAGTTGCTGACTGATTCACTTGCACCAGACTGAACAAAAGTATTGATACTTGAAATTTGACATGTTGCCCAGCCACAAGGGCTTCAGCGCTCTATTTAACGCATTATGACCTTCTTTTTCACATTTTTCAAAAATTTCTTCGATAGTTTCGCAGTTGCCATAGCCAATCCATTGCTGCATGTGACTTCGGACGTAATTGCCTTAACAACACAAGCAGTGTCATCTCCAAATAAAACTACCCACGTCAATAATCAGACTATGTCTTTCGAGATCACACGCAGAGTAAATGTGTATACTACAATCTATCAACCTTTTTTACAGTTTTCAGGCAGTTTGGGCAATTTTGAAGATGGTTTAGTGGCGAATGTGCCAATTTGCGTGGCTTAGAAGACGTCTGACTCGTCGTCTACCATTAATTCAACCACTTGACCTAAATGCTGGGGCTGTTACCTGTGCATCTCCTTGACAATAATTGGATAGTTCATATCGCAGATAGGGTAATGAAAGCAAAATTCATCGTTATCGTTATTCTTAAACGAATGTTTTGTAAGGATTGGTTCTAAATTAATTCTAACGTTCACGATACAATAATTAGTCGGCTATCAACAAAAAGGAAGATGCGAGTGTCTGTCATAGTGTATTATTTGCTCTTTATTCAAATTCAGGAAAAAACAATGGCTTTTAGAGCTATAGGACCAATGTATCTAAAAACTAAACTGATTTATTTTCGTGGATTTTTGTCCGAAGTTATAACTAAAGTGTTATGCGGCCTAAATTAAGGAACTTAAAATAGTCTTAAGATCTTTTTAATGGAATTTAAAATCACTAGTGATTTTTCTTCCATTGTGTTAGATTTTTCCATAATTTGTAACGATGAACCACGCTTCGTTTTCGTACACTCCTGAGCTGTTTCATAAATGTATGTAAATTTTTTCATTTTCCATTATGGAAAGTCCGCAAAGGCGTAACTTCGCAGTCCAAAGAGGAACTTCGAGTGCCGAAATCCAAAGCGAAGAAAGGCCACATTTCTTTCCTCTTGAAAAAGCTGGGTTCCATAATCATGGAACGTAAATTTTGCACCGTCCCTTTTAATCCTATTTGAAAGGTCGCGTTTACAGAATAACAAAAGTGAATCTTAGCCCTAGTAAACTAAATGTAGCCGATTTACCTTTAACCTAACTTTATGAGTCGGTAAACAATGTATAAGTGAGAGCAAGTTGATCAAAATTAAGATTTATCCGCAATGTGAAGTTTAGACGGATAATAAGGGTCACTTGGATTCGTGCCATTTAAAGTGTTCGCGGTATTTAGTGCGCTGAACTGTACCAAGCGTACCATTTTTCAAAGGTTAATTTTGTCTAGATTACTATATTACTCGATATTTGTATTTAAATTATTTTGAAATGCGCCTATAACAAGTCATTCTGTCAGTGATCACGCTAATCAATTCGAAGCCCTGTGGCGGCGGGACACTGAGCGAAACTGAAACTTCGCTTTTGTCTCCACTTTGAATGACCCAATTACGACTAAAGTAGGCTCTGTAGCGTTAGAAGTGCAAGCAGAGGTGAAGGTACCTATTTACACTGATTATGCAGGGTAAATTACCAATTGTTTTCAGGCATATGCTACTAGGCCCATTGTTGTAAAACAAGGATATCACAAACTTGACAAACGTCAGGCTTTACAGTTTGTGATTAAGTTAAAATATCAAATGAGGGATTCTCTTGCAGCAGAGCTTCAAAATTCCACTCTGCACATTTTAGTACGACCCTAAAGACCAACATCTCCTAAGCATGATTCATTCCCTTAAACCTCCTGACTTTGATGACTAACTGACAAATAACCGGACTGGCGTGTGAAAGACAGTTAAAATGCGTAATCAACAGTCTACGAACCTTTAGGGTGGAGTGTTATTTGCAACTTAAGCAACTGTGGAACTGCACAACACCTCAAACTAAGCTCGGATAGCAAAAAAGGTGTACCAGGCGGATTCAATCGAAGATCTGCGTGGACTGAAGTGCCACAATTTCTCTGTCTAAACAGACTCATTAATTCACCGACAAGGTAAGCGATCCTGTAATTTCAGGCTTTGCAATTTAATTTTGTTAGGAGATAACATTAGTAGTTCCTCCGGTCTCTTTACTAAACCCAAAATAGAACCTTGTTCCATGTAACCGACAACGTTACTTATGAAAGCGTGGTAATTACGCTGAAACCCTTTAAACTTCGTAAACAACTTGGTCTTTGATCTCAACAAGTCTATAAAATGTCCAATGTATAAAATAGGAAAATAGTTCGTCAATAGCTTGAGAAGTTGTAAAAATTTTAAACCAGTTATAGGTGTCAAAGAAAATAAGTATATAAAGGATTCAGGTATAAGTTCTTACTTTTCCACCCAGTTGAATTGTCATCACAGTTAGGCATGGATTCGGTAGTGGCGTGTAAGAGCTTGGCACGTGAAGGGTTTATCCCACAGGATCTTTACCAGTGTTGTACTCGTAAGTTTACCTTTTTCCAAGTAACTGTGCGCTAAATTGTTAAAACGCTGCATCATCGATGTATGAGTTCGACAGTGGCATTAATGCCGTGGATGCGGGAAATTTGTGTGCTCTGTGAAGACAATTTCACCACCATGCGATCAGCGCAGACGTGGTAAGCAGAATTAAAAGGCACCGATTTCGGCCGTCGTGGGTTAAGCTACATAGTCATCCTTTCAAAACTACTATTAATTAAATCGTCAGGGCCTCATCCACTGCAAAATACTGGTACGGACTCAGGCACCCGGCCAGCTCCTCTACGCAATCCAATTATGCTCTTTGGAGGAAGCTACCTGACCTAATCGTCGATGGAAAGTGATGTTGAGGCACGACAACGCCTGATCCCACAACGAACAACTCACAAAGATGACAACTTTCGGTCCAGGTTGAAGTGTTTTGACGCATCTTGCCCACGCTCAGGACCTTGCTTCGTTCTCTTGCCACTTTCTACGCTTTTTTTATTCCACAGTGACCAGCAAATGTGTGAAATTTTACGGATATCCAATGATTATAAAAATATGGACGGACTTATACCTACAATCATTGCGCGTTTATGACTTTGACATCTGAAACTTTGGCAGTACTTGGTCCAGTCCAATCGACCGCGCACTGACACATGGCGATTTCGTCGGAGTCTTCACAGCGGCCTTGACAACAATCTGCTGAATGTTTATGTAGGCTTTTTGAAAGCAGTAGGACTTAATCCAATGTGTAAGAGGCCATTCAGAGCTTTGTGGTATTCAACTAAACCCTTGGATAAGATACACGTTTAATGGACAAAATGGTGACAGCACATAGCACTGCAATTATCAATGTATCCTTTATAAAACACCTCGTTGTCACCTTTGTCAAGTACGTCATGCGATTACTCTTACTGTATTTTCATTTGTTCCCGCTGGTGACTAGCATAACCCGACTCTTTGAATTCTATTTTAGCACAAGATGAGACACGAAGGTTTTTTCCAGACGCTTCAAAGCCGAACACCATCCAAAATCTAGTTGTACCTTCCCTGTTTAAGAGACGAAAGCGTTCATTATACCCGACAAAAGCTCGCTGGCTGATTGGCATGCTTAGTTTGATTTGGAAAAAAGTGCCAAGCAGAATTTCAGTAAAGAGTATGAGTGCGCAGCATCATGCGGTGTCTGGGCGCTTTTAGTATTATACTCAACCAGTCTTTCATTAAAATTGATTATTCAATTAATTGGACAGAGTTGGGTCGTTGAAATGCTTAACCCCATGTTTACTGAACTTTCTTTTAATGACAGAGTTTCCTGGCTGGAACCTAATCGTCCAAACAAATAGACTTTCGTAGAAATTAAACGATGAGAATTTACAAGAACCTATACTAAAGGATTTTCATCAATTGGACCTGTGGGAAGCGGTTTTTTACAGACAAGTGGGATGTTTTGATGTGGGTTTTTGATTTCGAAGAGCAGGTCCAGATCTTATGGGTAGTTTCAATTCTCATTTCGTGGTGTAAGGTTGGTGCGCATCTTGCCCTTGACCTCGCACAGTTACCGGGTTACAATCGTCTTCAGTTGGTGTGAAAAGCTGAAGCAACTTGACCCGAAACTGCGTGTGTGAGATCATTGCTGTGCTCGACAGCACTCAGCCAATCGACACGTTGCCAGATTGTTCTTGCGTGTGCGTGTGTACGCGAGAACCAACGCACACCCGGTAGGTAGATAGATAGACAGACCAGACGCCTTAATGCATACGCATGCACACACGCACGTACGTTTGTTGCACGCATGCGCTTAATGAGCTCATCAGTGGCATCAATTACTCAGCGGCTGCAGCATCACCGATTCGGAACACGCGGGAGGGGAGGTGGCTTTTCAACTCGCCATGCAACTTTTCTACCTCATAAGCCTTCTCTGCTTCGCCAGCACTCACGCCAAAAATGCGCAGGGAACAAAACGGGTTGTTTACTCGTCAAATCCGGTGCCATTTCGGAGGGAGTTGTCGCCTAAGCAGACTGAAACGAAGTCCGGTAGCGAATTACCTGATCCACTCGATTTTGACACCACCGGACAAACGCCAATTGAACCTGAGCTGAAATTGGGCATGTAAGTCTAACTTTGTGTTTTCGTACTAGATTCATTTTTTTCTAGTTTTGACTACTTGGGTTTAGGAATTCCTTATATTAGACCTTCATTTCTAGGGATTAGAGCTCGGTTCTCAGGTGTAAAATTCATGACTATCCTTAATTCCAAAAACAAAAGTGAGGTTAAATGCTGCAACCGAACATTGTAAAATCGATTTTGATCCCGCACACTGTGCAGGGTCGAATTTCACCCCAATTTCACATCACCTCAGAGCGAATCAGTTGAGTACTGCGCTTGGGCGAAATCTTGAGATAATCTGAAACTGTTCGCGGCAAAGAAGAAATCGCATATTTTCCTTGCTAAAACCCACTCCCCTTTTCTCCTCTCCTCCAATTTTTTTTAATTTTGTTCCGTGAGTGGGTTCCCGCCACTCTAAGCTACTTGATCGTCGATTCATTGAAGACTGAAAGCTGTGCTGGCCTCTCTGTTGGGTTTCTTAATGGCTACATTTGAATCGGGAGTTCTTTCGGAAATTGAAAATTTAAACAGCATCCGGTGGCGTCACCCATTTGGGCAGCACGATAAAATAACTAAATGGTAGTTTTCTGTTGGCTAATTTGTTGCTTATCGCCTTAGGGACAAGACGGGTAACTGAACGATACCATTTGCTACTGACAAGATCTGATTATCTTGAATAATGCACTCTCATTCAAACTTGTTTTGATAAACCGCTTCCCTTATCATCTTTTATATTTTGGCGGGCGACATGATACGTCGATTGCACCGGCAGCCGTCAGCGTGTCATATTCAGGATAATTTTAATTTAACCATAAATTGGGAAGTGGGTCGTTGAAGTGGCGTGCGTCACTTAAGCGTTTTTCTTTCTTTTTTAAGGTCACCGTTTAGTTTGCTCTGTTCTGTTTACGTGGATTTTTTGGAAGATTTAGTTGATTCCTTAAATTTGTTCCAAAAGTAATGAACATTTCCCAAAAAGACTTTATTCTATGTTTATAATTTTTCGGTTTTTCATTGGTTCCGAGTCACCACACTACTGATGTGTTTTGTGATTTACCTCACGTCTGAAAAGGTCCATGTAATTTTTTTGATGGACAAAGTATGAATCTAGGATGGAGACATTCAGTAAAAGTCATTCAAATAAACGATTATGGGTGAGGTTTAGCTGTCTGGCAGTCATATACATGGTTGATCACAGCAGCATACAATGATCTTACCAAGAATTCCTTGTCAAGCTCCTCTGGTCTAAACAGTTAGATCTTGTTTTTGCTTCAAAATTCGAGATAAAATGCTTAATGTTAGCAATTTGATGGCATACTCTAGACTCAGAAATCTCTGGCCTTTGAGGTGTCATTGTTAACTGCTTGTGAAATCGGCTTTATTCGATGAGATAAATTCAAGTAACTTCATTTAGACATTCTGCATTTTTTATTTTTTTAAAGAAATATGGGGTTATTTTCTATTGGAAAATTACCACGTAATAGGCGGAAAGGTTAAGGGCTTAATTTTTTTTAAACACGCGCATCTTTATTGAATTTGCCGTATTATATTTACTACACAGCTGATGTGACAGTGAATTTTTTAATTCTCATAATTTCAAAGATACAAATTAATTTCTCATCCAACAGAATATAATCTCCTTGATTATCTCACGACAATGTTTATCGTCACATTCGTATTGTCACATTCAAAGTAATTTTCTGCATATTGTCGACGGTGTCTTCAAACCCTCATAAAAGTTTGCATTTGGTCGTTAATACTTGGTTGTGCATCGTTAAAGAGATATGTTAGGTATGAGATCAGGCCCCCCTAGGGGTTTTCTGTAATTCACTTGTAACGAATAGTTCTTTGCACTTTAGTCTATGGCTTGTACTAAGCTAGTATTGACACTTTCTCCAGTTCTTTTGCAGTAGAGTATGCGGGGAATCAAGAGCCACAGTGTCCGTGAAAACGTTTTTTGAAGTTTTTATCCTTCACTTCCCAGGTTTCTAGAGTGGATGAGTATCAACCTGTCTCAACGCTGTTGGGTTAGTAGGACGTACTGGATGGCGCCTTTACATGGGATGTTTCTGCAACCGCAAATGCTAAATTAATTCCTCGATCATTTCATCATTCCAGAAAGCCTTTCTAATCAATAGCTTTACATTTTGTCGTTTATCAATAGTCACATCCAACCACTCACTTATTTAGTGATTTAACGACCCTTCAAATTTGTTGGTGCTTCAAGTAATTGGAATTCATAAGACATTGTCACCGAAAGTTTAGTATTGCGTGGTTTGCTTTTAAGCGAAAACGAGAGCCTTAGCTTCACGACACGATCAGTTAAAAAGGATTAAAAGGGGAGTGAAAAGTCGGTAGTTTTTGGGACATATTGAGTTTTGAATTTCGAGTATGCCTTCCAATAATAGAAAGTAATTTTAGTACGGAGGACAAATTTAGATTCACTGCTTTTCCTGAGGTCCTTTTTGAGAGACCACGTGTTTCAAATGGGCAACCCGCCTACTTGCTGTCCCACCACCTTTCATAAGAGACCCCAACGAAAACCGTGCTATCATGCTTTTGCGGATCGAACTGCGATTTAGACTGAATGCAGACAGTCTAGTCAATCTGAACAAAATTAACTTCCTAAACTCCTCAAATAATTTTCCTGGAAAGTCGAATTTTGATCTATTTTTAAACTGAACTAAAATCGAAAAATGTTTTATGCTGCCGTGGTTTCCTCCCTTCTTGAAATTACTTTGCATTATGGACACACAAGTAAGAGCATGAAGAAATAGGACCGAACCAGTCATTAAAAATTATTTGTAATTAGCACTATAAATTTCGAAGTTCAGGTTTTTGTATGGATAATTGAGCATTTGCTAAATCAGCTTATCAATGAGGGCTTTTAAAATCTAATTTGTCCAAAAGTGAAGTTAAGAGATCTCAAAGGTAAATTAATTATGCTACTTTCTTGGCCGCGGTGGAGTCTTCTATCTGCCCTCGTGCGATTTGTTTTCACCACGCACAGTTATAGTATGCACTACAAAAGTTTTAAACCCCATCTCCCTTGCCGTTAAGGCCTAATTGCGTTTTTACATTACATCCGATTTTAAGAAACCAGGAATGTCTAATAGAAGTTGAAGAATAAATAAAGAAGGTTGCCAATCAATTCTGAGTTCCTTCAAGTTGCTCTGGACCTTCGCTGGTAGTCTGGTCTTGTAATTAAATTGACAGCATTGTGCAACTCAACCAACTAGTGGCTTTTTTCATCGGCCATGACCTTTCTTATCTCGTGTTTACGCGACGTCTTCCACACGCTCTTGCTAGTCCGTATTTTATTGGGGTTTATCCACTTAAGTTTTGATCACCGATGTCGTTAAAGACCATGGCCCGGCGTGTATGAGGCAGGAGCTTCCAGATATAACGCCCTGGTGTGCATCAAGAGTTGTACACTGAGTGGGAGTCGATCAGGCATTTATTTGTAGAAGGAATGTATGCTCTACTGCCATGTGTGCACGTATGCGGGAATATCGGATTGGGTTGTAATCATGAATAGGGAATCATACGTCCGCCGATCCCTCCGACATAGGGGGTAATTAAATCCGCACAACGATGCATTATTCATGTGGGACGATATGAAATCGCTCTCTTTCAGAATATCGAATGCCTCCTTAAAAAAACTCAAAACTGCATTGGGTTCAATGGAGAACGTATGGACCGGTGGTCCATTAACTGCATTTCGTATTATTAATGCTGTACAAGCGGCTGAAAAATATGTCGAGAATACGCCTTAACTATTTTTATAGGAGAGCCAGCACTTTGGATCCACATCCCAACTGCTTTGTAAATTTAGGTGGCGATCTGGTTTTATCAAGGTGAAACGGAACCCTAACAAGCCAAGTTTTTTTAATAGAATATCGGTTTTCTTTATGATAACTATATTTCTTGGTTCACATTGCTGGCATCTACAAATTACATGAAAGTACATGTACTTTAATTGTGATTCCCACCGAGGAATTCGACGACTGCCAGTCGACTTCAAAAATTCCCTGTCACAGGTGCGATTTCGTACCTTCGGGAGAAGTAGGCTATCGTACTGTGTAGATCCGTAGCCATGCCACTTCAGCGCAGTAACACAAACCATTCCATTAACTTGCTGTAGATCTTGACAAATCCGTATACCTCGTTGGAATACGCGGTTGCATCACGTATTTGACAATATCCTCTGTTAATTTTTTATTCCTACGATTGTGGAATGTGTACAATAATTTGTCGAATGTAGTTTTGACCTAAAAATTAAAAATTGAGCCTTATTAGTTTGCTGTAATTATTGTGCTTTCAACTTTAATCCGTATTTTTCTACAGTCATGTTACAATGGTTTAGCATTAAAAATGCAATTTCAGTAACATTTATTTATAACCTACAGTTAATTAAACACGTGGCTTTATGTTTCAAGATAGGATAAGTACGATTTCTGCCAGGTTGTATATGAGAAATGTAATGTTGTTACAAAAAAAGGAAACATAAAACGTTATTCAAGTATTCCACCATGAGATGCACAAGCTCTACCTACAAACAGTACTGTGCTACTGCTTTTGTAAATTCGGCGAAAATCATAGAATCCTCAAATTCGACTTCTCTATTTACTGGTGTGAATTGTAACGCCCGCCTGTACTACATTTATTCAGTTCTGATGCCATTCATTTAAGCCGTTAAAAAGATCAATGCCTGGATGGCGTTGCACAAAAGGGCACGGTGATAGTGATCTTTGCTTAATTGAATTTACTAAACTACTTTTTATTCACGCGATTTTATAAGGCATGGCGTTAAACAGAACTGCCAAGTTATACAGCACTGAGATAACGGAAAGGCAGAGCTGTTAAAGGAGGACGGTGAAGAGGCTCTGGTACAAGATGTTGCTGTTTTCTGCATGCAGACAGCACCGTGTGCCTCATTTAACGTTGATTGGCAGTGAGCTTACCTCTGTGAGAAACTGCTCGGGACTTTAGAATGACATTGGGGACATTCTCACACAGCACGGCTTGCTCATGTAAATATAGTGCTGAATTGGCTAGTGTAACTTTGTGCTGATGCAAAAATTATGCCGGTGTGTGATTTTAACAAATTCATTATCGGCATTCCCCCTGGCACACCCAAAACTTCAGAATTGGAAGCAGGCTGATCATTTGACCAGCATGCCTTGGGGCCTTATGAATATATTTTTATTTTCACTGAGATGAAATGCCAATTATGGGGGTGACGCGAGTCAAAAAATCACTTCCTTTAGATGTTAACTATTTAGCAGTTAATTTTGATTTGTGAAATGATTTGGTTTAACTTTATTGGACATTTGTTGGATGATTTCTTTGACATATTTGACGTGGGCCTCATCAAATTTAGTCAAAGGACCACGTCTTCTGCAGTAATAAGAGAGTTTGAGCATGCATTGTAGAATTCTTTCAACGCGACGCCAAGGTTGGGGTGTGAAAACTTGTAAGCACTTGAGAGCCTGATGGATTAAGCAGGGATCGTGAGAATAACCATGTATTTCACGTTGGTTGCCACTATTCTAATGTGGCTCTTACATGGTGTAAAGGTGTCATGAATTAAGACTGTAGATAGGAAGCTCCTACTCTGCATTTGTTCAAATCTGTAATAGCAACTCCGTGCTATACCAATAAGGCCGCAGTTGATTACGTTTCTTGTGAAATCAGTGAAAACTTAGTGACCGATTTATCTTAGAACTGGTGCTCACGCTTGAATCCAGACCATTCATGTTTTCTTTCACTTGCTGATGAGTCATTGATGTGATCGAAATGCGACTGATTTGCCATTTGCTAATAATTACCACATAATATTCCGGTAAGATCACGATTTCTTGCTAAAGAGTTTGTCAAGCCTCGCTCATGGCATGTGACTATAATTCCGGTCCCACACAGTACATTTTTCAAGTTTCAGTGGGACGAGTCAAACCTTAATTCAAACTAATCTTTGACGTGATTGAAATAATTCTAGTTGGTGGTAATCTGTTAGCTACATTTCCGTCTTCAAGCTGAAACAAACTTGTTCAACACTTCACTGGAACTCAGCCTTGGGTGTGAACTGTCCTGAAGGTTCTCGAACATTTAAGGCAAAGCCTTTCATCTGGAAACCAAATTCGCAAAGTTTGGTTAACACGCAAAAATGGCTCCCACTGTCATTATTAAGCCTTACCGTTCGTTACGCTGCTTCTTTAAATTAACTACTTGGAACCATTCAAAGCGTTCACGCAATCCATTTACAATTTACGCTTTCCATTCGGCAAGACGATGACATATCATCTGGTGGTAGGGAAGTCTTTTGTTCACCGTTTTTATGAAGGCACCATATGGAAGACTCTGACGCAGCGTCTCCTCAGAGCTTTCCTGTTTTGTGTTGGTCCTTCCTGCTTGCATTAAGGCACCGATCCCCGATTCGTGCTGCCGAATTAAGAAAATGACATCCTGGTTCAAATCTTAACTTTTGTCAAATTCACATTTGTCAACTGAAAATTCACTCACTATATTTTACCACCGTTGTGAGCAGCCCCCTAAATGCCATGGAGAAAAACAAATCACTTTCGTTCAGCTATAGCTTAAACCTTTTCAGTGTTCGCAAACTCATAGTATTTATATTTATATTATGATTTTATGATTTTTAGTTCAGTTACATGTTGCAAACTGTATTTTTGACAGATTGTCGATTGAAAATTAGTTTTCTGAGATGTTGGCTGCATGTTCAGTGTTTAATTTGTACGTCCAAATTCGAATAAAAGCAGCTTTAAAGGGACCATTTAAATCATCAAGTGAAATTTTGCTTCAAAGTAGTCAATTAAAGCTCAGCAAACGAAATTCTCAAGAGTTATTTATGGCTCTAAACGGATGAATTTAATTTATGTTTTTGTTTGATACAACGGCGGGTCTATTATTCTTTCGACCAACCAATACTTCAAACATTCCCTTTGCTCTAGTATTTGCTTGCGGCTAAAATACAAAGTAACTTAAATTTGAAATAATTCAGTGACTGATTTCTTAAATTAACGTTGCTATGAGACACTTCGTCTTGTGAATAAAATAATTACTTTAAACTTGTTGACAGCAAAATATATTTATTACGATAATGTGTAACAAATTCACATCATAAAATGTTTGTGATTTTTTTTAAACCTAAATTTTTAGCATACTTGAAATTTAAATTATAGCATTCAAAGGTAAAACCATCTATAAGTTTTCAGCAAATGTTGTAAGTGGTCATGGATAAAATAGTTGATATTTTAAATACACTGCATACATTGTAAATAGATAGAGCCTCAAAACTCTGAGCTTAATTTACAGTCAAGGAAGGCCTTTATTTCATGTGTTATATTTACTAGTGAATGTGCCAACTCAGCCACATCATTTCGACTGATTTTCAATAAAACTGCACATGGCGTAAAAAGATGCCCGTCCTTTTTGAGTCAACTTTGCAGGCTCGGTATTCAATTACAAACACCTTCAATTTATCAGCGATATATTCATTAGTAGTGCATTTTAAACTCGTATTGGTCCATGCGCACTTTGTTTGAAGGCTCAACCTCGCCGCTAACTACGCAGTCAATTTTAGTTTGTCCCGTAAAAAGATTCCGATTATAAGGTGATAATGGGTGCATCCACACTAATTAGCGCATCTACTAAAAGGTCAGTCGCAGATGCGTACTGTTCTTCGCCATCACTGCGTCGTTTTTTGTTTATCGTGCATCACAAAAAGCTAAGATTCAATTAATTAAACCTAATTAATTATCTACCACCTATATGCATTATATTGCATGGTCCCTCGAATAGATGCACGCTTTAGGGAATTAACGAAGAATTGGAAAATTGCTCTCTAACCCGAAGTCCAACATTCCACAAAAATATCGATATCAGTGGAAAATTTGGGGCATACATCTCGAATCGATTGATTCCTATGTGGTAAATGAGACCTGGCAAACACATTCGGAGAGTATACTGGATTATATATTATGTTATGTTCTAAACAGAGAGTCCAATTCAATTGATTATTCACGATAGGGTTTTTACTAATTATTTTAACCAACCTTGAGGTAAAGTCACTTAACGCATTCTGTTGCAAAAGAGCTGAATTTATCTTATGACTGTAAATTAGCGTGTTTGCAGATTTTTACTTCAACACAAGAATTCAACCAAATCTGCTACATAATACTTTGTATTTTATTCTTTTTTAACCTAGCAGCACAAAATTAGGCCGTCAGTCATCAGCTAACTGAAATTCACGTTTAGTAAAGAATCACTGAATAATTGGATTGTAGTGCTGCGACGGTACGATTTGATAATAACACATATTTTTATACGGCTATTCACCTTTCAAGTCGTAACTCGTAAGATCCAGCCATCTTGCAGTGTGGACATCTGAACTTTCCTTTTTTTTAATCAAAATAAAGCATATTCAGTGCAGATATGACCATTTTAGTTGTGGCCACTGATTCCTGATCTGAAGTTGCCCTCATTGGTTGACTTATATAAGTGCTGTCTATTTCTTTTGTTGAGGTTTCAACCTAGTTAGGGGCAATTTTACTTGTTAGCGTAACTTAAAATGACCATAGTTTAAGGAAGTATCTGCTTCGATAGTGTGCACATTAGTAATTCTATTATTCATTTCTTACTCGTATGAGCTTATAAAGTAAATTCGTGATGTTTTGTTAGGTGACTACCTTTATGCCAGTTTGTTAGAATTTCAGATATCTTTGACAGCGTCTTAAAATGCCACTGAGGCACTAAAATGTGCCAATCAAATGTCAAACTTACGCAAACAATGGAGATTATTACCATTAGGAAATTTCTGTGAAGGGTTTTTACTAATTTGTATTAAGCGGAGTAGAAAAATCAGCTTAATTTTCATAATTTTTGTATGAAGCCCTTAGCAGATGGACTGGAACGAAATAAGAAGACCTATTTTCGGCATTCTTGAATGTAGAATTTGGTGTCGATAAGGGGTGACGTCAATGACACACCGACTTCTTAGATGTCTTTGTCGTGTGCTAAATGCTTGATCCGTGTATTTTGTCTAGGCCCAATGTATGCCGTGTTCAGTACAAAACTACGGTTCGTCTATGGGAGCATTTTAAGGTGCCCTTCTACAAAACCTACCCGATATGGAAGAAAGACTGTGGTGCAAAAGGCAGTTGGTGCAAAGTCGAGGAACAACGGTGAGCTATAATACTCATCCTCATACGCAAAATCATTAATAGGAAATAAATTGATGTCCACCAAAGTCACTTTGCTAGTAGACGGTATGTATTGTGATTTTACGCATCACACTTAATTTCTTGCACAAATGTTCCACAAAAGGTTTTTTGCATCATTCCACCTTTACATTGATTAAGGCAAATATAATTCTAAAACACCAAAATCTTGTCAAAATCAGCATTCTGGTTTAGTTTGAAGTTATGCAACCGAAAAACCAGGCTTTTCAGATAATTCAAGTGATCCGATTATCAAACAATTGCATAATGATTTCAAGGTTCACTGTTCGAGAGTTATTTATTGCTGTTTCTCCATTTATTGTGGTATGATATAAGCTTTTTACAGTGAATATTGTGAAAGAAATATTTTACTTAGAAATTTCCACTGTTAAGTAATATCATACTGCAACTGGGGTACTTTCGTTTACCATTTGTAACTGTGGCACTTGCAAATTCGGATATGTTATTAAACTATGGAATCCCAGATTAAGACAAATTTTAGAACCAGAGCGCCATTTAAATTGGACGATGGCATGTGACTTGACATAACAAAGGTACTTTCACTCCTCCTAGGCGAGAAACTGCTACAAGTTACAGAATCGTTGATCACCCAGTGTTCCACGACAAAATTCAGTGTTGTGAGGGACACGTCCGTGTACCAGGATTTGAAGGATGCATCCGTGGTATGAGGTTCAGTGAATTACTTTTCAATTGAAATACATTTTTTCTTAGCTTAATTGGACAAGATGTTGCCTAGATTTATAATCTGTAACTCTGTCGACACGTTAACAAGCATCGTGAATTTTGGAAATCAGTTGTATCGATTAGTGATTTGCTTAAGCACAACACTGAAGTATGCGGTACTACAAAAGAAGGTAGGTACGTAACATAAAGCATAAAATGTAATATAAAATACAAAAAGCCCACTTTAAGATGGGTAGAGAACAGGCACCTCCGCTTTTTGCTAAATGAACTCTACCTCCTTCCACTAGCTTACGCCCAAGTTGATCGACTTGGTCGCCTTCCTTAAAGTAAACACAGGCTGTCTATCTTTCTCTCAGCACGCTTTAATTGCTCGTTCACGATGACTGACTGAGCTCCGTGTGCTTCATGGCCGCTTCGTCGAATTCATATTAGGCGCTCACAAAATCAGTTAATTAAAGCGGTTGGTCCAACCAAGACGGTAAGGGAGGCCTTGCAGCTAATCATGCCACGTGTCGCTTTCTAACATGAGACGAAATGATTGGCGGGCATGGACAAAACGTAACAATTACAATTTGACATTTCTGGTGTTGAATGTAGTCGATCATTCCCCTATGACCTCTCATTTAGGCTCATGCAATCTAGGTTAGGTGCTCAATGAGCATAAGAGTTAAAACAAATTGGTCATTTCTCGTCTAAATTACTCTGATAACCCTATCATTTCATGCGGAAGGTTGTTCACTCATAGGTACTCATGAACAGTTGTTCTGTTTTGTACGGTATTTCGGCAATATCCACGTCAGTAAGTAGAGATATTATGAAAAGAACAGGCCATAACAGGTAAAGCGTCTGCGTTACAAAACGTTCGGTAGCGTGTTATTTGTTGTTTCCGTTAATGGCTAATTATATTTAATTTTAGATTTGTTCTAGTTGTCAGTAGTGTGTCGGGAGGTAGTCCTTACATTAATAGCTGCTTCGAACAGTAGGTCAGACGAGGGCCAATTCTTCATTTTGCAATCCAGGTGTGGGTTTCCTTGAAAGGAACTCAAAAGTTGCGTGTTAAAATTAAGAAATGCGTGTGGTTGCAGTCCTTGTGTACTTGGGAACCAGAACTGATCTAACTGCTGCCTTTTCATGAGCACCTTTTTTTGCGTAGCCTTTCCAATAGGATATAAGCAATAATGAGCGAAATTCTTCACAGTCTCGTAAGTTTTCCTCTTTTTGACAGAATCCAATTGCAACATTATGCTGAAGACAACCCAATGTCTCAACGGTGGAGTTTGTTATGAAAACGGACGGGTGACTACGTGTATGTGTCCAAAGGGTTTTACGGGACCCCGCTGCCAGTACGGTAAGTTTAAAGAACATTTTGGCTGGACCTAAAAGTTTTGCTCCCGTATAAATTTGACCAATGCTTTTTTTTAAATCTAAATCCCCTTAGTAACAGGGCACAGTTTTTTTGCGTCAGCGCGTAATTGTGTTAATCTTTCTCTTATGCTGCAGTGGAGGACAGGTGCCGAGTCAACAACGGAGGCTGCGAGCGCGAGTGCTGCAACATGTCTGGTGGGCATTACTGTCGCTGCCCGCCCGGTTATCAACTCGCACCCGATCAGCGTCGCTGTCTAGGTAACTTCTTTGGTTTTCTGCATTCCCATTGAGTTTGCATGATCGATAATCATTGCACTTGTTGCATGATTCGGTGGAAAACGTTTTCCGAGTTGGTATCATCCTCACATTTCCTAATAATAAATGGTCATTGGTAAATGAGAAACAAACACTTGAATAGTTATTGGCTAATTGTTACCAAATATTTGATCTCAATTACAATACTTTGCCGGTTTAGTTGATAATTACTCAGTCTATTTATGATTTGAAGGATTTCAACCCCGGCGTCTCCGAATGATACTTCACTTGGAATTCTTTCCTTACTGCCTTGCCCATTATTCGATTCAGCTAGCTGTCGGGGTGGGAATAGCTGCGGTATATACTCTAACTACATAACTGGTATTCCAAAAAGTGTCCTTAAATTTGTCAGGTCTGCACTAATATAAAACGTCACTCTTGGATACCAATAATACGGCTTTTTACTCTGATATACTTGTTTAAGATTTAGTATCATGTTTAAATGGTACTCGTGAATCAAAGAAATCTAGCCTCACCTTTAGGAAGCCAATAAATAATTTCCTGTGACTTTAATTTTCTATTTGTTTTAAATTATTAAACACATAAAAATATTGATAGAACGAATGTCAGGGAATGAGATACTTATTCCAAGTTTAGATTCCAGGAAATAATGAAATGACTTACAAAAGAATCTTACTGCTAGATTTGAGTTTACGATCCTCGGAGAGCTCTGTAATTGTGTTTGACAATTTTAGCCACATAGAATAATTGCGGTTGTAAACTTCGGTCTTTTCACTCATGTAAAAATTTGGAAGTTTCGTTTTGTGAGTAAATGGGTTTTGTAAAATATAATGCATGGTTCAATATTTTTCTTAAACTAGGAAGATACAAATGTTTTTTTTAAAGTTAGCTAGACCGAGTTGATTGAAGATAAGGCTTTGCAAAAAATTTGTAAAAATATTTGTGGTAGCTATTTTGGAATATAATTTAAGAGATTGTAGTTAAGTGATTGCGCTCTGATTGTATGTGAAGAGCTAGAGGTTAAGTATTATTAAACAATTCCCTAAAAAATTTAACATAGTATTGTGAGCCTCTGTAACTACCTGCGAAATAAAATCATGACCTAAATTACTAGGCTAGTTAACCTTTTCACTTATTCTCGGGAGAGGTGAAATTCGTAATTTAACGCGTGAACTTTCGTCGTTAGTTTTGACTTTCGAGCTCACCCAAAGACTTCCTTCCGGCCAACCGGTCTGCACAATACCTAGAGTAGCCCCACTTTTGTTTAATCGAGTTTGTAATCATCTTCAGGTCCCTGAAAACATCTGCCATCCCTTTTCCTTCATTCTGCATGACCAAAAAGAAATTCACGAAACTGACTTATTGGATTGCTGTGACACAAAGCCTGATTAAAATCTGTTTTTAGCCATTTCTATGGTTTCATCATGAGACACCCACATGAAACACGACTCACCTTTGCAATCTTTTGACGTCTGATTTTACTTACTGCCCTTAAACCTCCGGTGTTGTTCAAACAAAGTATCATGATTTCTACACATTAATGTAAGCCTATTCCCCGAAAAGGCTACTGATCACAGTTTGCTGAAGCAATAACTTCGGAGCCTTTGTCGGAATTTCAAGCTTGAGGCTGGTCATGGACCTTGACTTAATATGAAACTGATTTTTTTCTCTGGTTTGATTAAAGGATTTAAAGCAACTTTCGGAACGAGATATTTGGCAAAACAAATATCGAAAGCTGGGATTGAATTTTTATGGACACAAAAAGAAAATCACGCAAATAACGGTACCAGATCCCTTGTTGACGCTAGTGCTGCGGAGTGAGTTGTCAAAAGTGAAACTAATTCAAGTCAATGTTGACCTTGACCTGATAAAGAGCGTAACAAAACGCATGTTAGGGACTTAGTGTAAATAGTGCCAAAAACCGACGGTGAGCAATCTTGGGATATCGTGAAGCCCCAACATCTAAATTGGCTGGAATTCTTTGTAACAAGAGAAGCAGACCATATAAATGGTTCCCAATTTATTCCACTTGGAGTTGATATGGAAACCTACACAAATTCTAAAAGAATTCTTGTTACGGTAATTTAGTGTTTCCAAAATAACATTTCAGTAAGAGGTCACCTTTGTAAACAGAGACTGGATTCAATCAGGCGAAGCACCAACTAGTTTATAGAGCAGCAGCAAAATAATGAAACCTTATTATCAAATTTTCTCCAAGCAGTTTTCCGGGATAACTTGTCTTGGACAACAGAGCCTATTGTCTCAGCTTAAGGGAACATTTTCGCGCAAAAACTTTCGCCGGTGAAGGTACCCGGAAACTGAGGTCTCAATGTAATCTCTTGCTTTTTCTCTGCCCTTTTAAAAATGCATATCATTAATTCCAATTTATTAATTTAATTACCCGCAGATATTAATGAGTGCACTAACAACCTCGGCGGTTGCATGTACGGTTGCGAGAATCTCCCTGGAGGTTTCCGGTGTACCTGTCCTGACGGGATGGTACTGGCGGATGATAAACTCTCTTGTCGACCCTGTAAGTTTCACGTCACCTAAATTGACCTAGAATAACGTGTGCATCTTTATTTGCACGTTTTTTTCCGTGATGATATAAACTATCCTAACATTATCCTTCACTTTTAAACCACCATATTTTCGGATCCGTGTTGCCTATCTTGACTTAGCTCAGTACTTTCGTCGCATACGCTGGTAAGCTCACGTGTGGGCCTTTTAAGGTCACGTGCTAGGACTTAAGCAGACGACGAAATCGCGTAGCTCTGGCAACACTGCGAATTCACACCCTTATCGGGTGGGCTGTCTTTCTCTAACTAAAGAGCCGGTTTCAAGTACCAATCAAAGGTCTCTTTTCCTATGAAATCAGTCGTTTTTCTAAAAACCGTTAAAAAATTTCCTACATATATCAAAGTGAAGAATATGAAGAGAATGGCTAAACCCTAGAGTTCAACTATTCAACAGGCGAAAGTACATCGGGTAGGCTATTATTTCCTGAATTTAAATTGAAATCGTATTCAGTTCAATGGTAGTTTAAGGTGTGGTGTGTGAAAATATTAACCCAAATAAATTCAGAGGGCTTGCTAACTGTCACGTAGACCAAATTATGGAGTGAGTGCTTTAATAACCATAACATTTTACGTAGCTCTCCGAATTGATACAGAAACAGTCGAATATTCACCGTATTGTGGATTAAAGTGAGGCAACAAAAGAGTGACTGGTCATCCAACTGCAGGCGACCTGTTCTGGGTGACGTAATTATCGTCAGCGCAGCATCCAGTGTGAGGATAGCAAGGATTTTCTATGTCCAGTTTAGAAGCCGGCGAGTTCAAAGCCCGGTCAGGACATGTTGAATCCGTTCAGGTCCATCCATTCCCTTGCTTGGATAATTCTATGATGTTTTCAGAATAGTGCTGCATCCTGTGGAGAAGCAGGTGTCAATTTATTCTGGCGACTCTGTCAGCTGTATATACCTTTAGTTGCGGACTTAGAAGGATCAGTAGTGTTCCTCTGAAATATACCAGAGTTTCGGACTGTTCGTAGCTGCCAACTATTCCGTTCAATCTGTGAATCAGTTTGTGGCATCTGGTTCCAATGGATTTTCGACGCCTGCCATCTAAATGTTTTTCGAATGGAAGATCACAGGTTTAGTTGACATTTTATGTTGTTTTTAATCTAGACATGGACCCTTGCGAACCCCCAGCCAAGGGTGGGTGTGAGCACATCTGCACGACTCTCTCCAGCTACCGGTACGCATGCTCCTGCCACCCGGGATACAGGCTGGCCGAGGACAAGAAACGGTGCATCGGTAATTCAATCCCTTCACTCTTGTACCCGTCGTAAACCGATATATAAATCAACCACCTATACTCTTTATTCCCATTCAAACAACTTCAAAACGTGATTCAGCTGAAAATGAATAAAATGGAAAAAATACTTTTTGATTCGTTATTTCTGTTGCACTAAGCAGAACGTCTAGTTCAGGCTGCTTGAGTACAGAAGCACAACAATGCATAAAGTGATAAGTAAGTAGCATGCCATGATCTCAAACCCTCCGTTGCACAAAATGTGGTCGAATGAAATGATGCAAATTGCATTAGAAAAACATTCGCTTTGGCATTTTCTGATAGTGCAAATGTTTTCAGTCTTTAGGATATCAGGCAGTGTCAAACGTCGCCCATAGAATTCACAAACTTTAACATTTGACTGAAGAGACGGAAATCCCGAATCTTGTAAATGTAAATGCGACGAAACATAGAAGTTGGTGACATGTTAAATTTCAATCCATAAAACATTAATTCAGACCTAATGCCTGCAACTTTCTTTTGTGCTCCGAGTTTTGTGTCCACGGTGAAAGCATTTGTACGTGCACTGCTTGATTGACCACGTGTCGGATAAATTTCCAAAAACCACAAGCAGAAACAAATTTGGTATCTTCGGAGAGCAAGAATGCTCAGATCTTCCACCTCGACTGCATACAGAGTCGTGGCTTGATTAACTTGGCCACCAGACGCGGTGAAAGTGGGAAATTGTCCCGGAGGCATATTTTTAATCTTTCCCAAATTCTAGTCTCTCTTCCGGTCACCACGTCATTAACTTAAGTCGTTTCAAGAGCCTCGATTGGAAACCCTTTGCTAATTTCAATTTTTTGACGTATCAAATTGTGGCATTTTGTTTACGCTGACATAAATTTAAATTGCAGCGCAGAATCCTTGCCTCGAGGACAACGGTGGATGCGAGCATCACTGCGAAAACGACAACGGTGCCCGAATTTGTTCCTGTCGTCCAGGCTTCAAGGTTTCACCATATGACACTCGTAAATGTGTCGGTAGGTAAACTTTTGGAATTGATATCTAGGAAGAATGATTTGCTGTGAATAGTATTTCCTGATTCTACGAAAGCTTCATTTGAGATAGCATTTTTATTGCATAGTTTCCTGCTTTCACACTTTCCTTGAGGCTTCAAAATTGACTCAGTGCATTAAACACCTGCATTTTCGTCCCTACTAAGCAGATCATTGCTGACCGTATTTCAAATTATTACTTTGCGGTTTAATATTTCTTGAATATTTAGCCGAAGAACTAACGACAGAGCACTTTTATGTCTACAAACAAGGCACAATTCAGACTAGCAAGCTTGTCTTAAAACCAAGGACTGTTTAAATATATTGAACGCAACCACTGTCTCAGGAGATGAGCTCATCCTCTTGTGCAAAAATCAAATAAGTAAGCTTCCAAAAGTAAATAGACCGAATCAGCACGCATATGTGGCTACAAATCGAGGCTTTTTGTCACAAAGCCAAAGATGTAGACGAAAGTTACCAATGAAGGCTCGTGAATTTGAGTCATCCACGATTATGCAAGGCAAAATCTGTGAGCCGATCACGATTGTGCATGTAGACTTGCTAATTCAGTAAACTATCTTTAAACTTTTTCATAAAGATGACTTACGCGATTTATCGCTTTCAGATGACAGCGTAAAACATATGAAACTTAAATTGTGACCATTATGCAAAGACATAACTTAGGTGAAATTAATCAAGTTGACAATTTCTCAACGTCCCAATGTAAAACTTACCCCACTGTTATGCGAGGGCTCTCTCACGACTCGTTTTCATCAACACGTTTTATTCTAATTATAATTTTTTTTCCACTGGTTTATAACGGGAGATGGTTTAGGGTAACTAAGTGAATCGTCTGATTTGTCGATTCAAAGGCTAAATCAGCAACCCTGGTGTGTACGTGCTAGGAGGGCATTTAAGTAGGCCATTTGTGTTCCCAAGCTGGCGCTCTTGTGAAAAGTGGTCAGGTTTGCAGACAACGTCAAAGCCACTCATTCAGCTTTCACTTTGGCTTTCAATATCCCGCAACAAGGTAACACATGAGTGCTATTCGACCGCTATTCGACCACTTAAAAAAGTTCCTTTTATTTGGCATTTTAATTGTTTCTGAGGTGAGCTTCCAACCTTAATAAGTAATTATCAAATTTCTGCAAGGTTTGGGCTGTTTTAAGACTGCAATATTGTCGTCGTTCTATGGATTTTATTATTATTGCGTTAATTCCAATACGGACACGCGAGTGTGGTATTGGTTCAATTAAAATTGACTCAGCGTCACATTCCACCATTCATTTAGATGTAATCTGCCTAACAAGAAGCCTTTGAACGACTTCATGATAGCACACGGATATCATGACATATTTGTCTGAACGTCGACTTATTGTCGCGCTAATAACGCAGAGAGAACTGACAGAATTAACACCCCAGGGCTCCGCAAAAATCAAATGTGAGCGACAAAACATGTTTGTCCAGAAGGCTGGCATTTTTGAGCTGTGCGAATGTTTTCATAAGGGCTATGGGAGACACACTTTGACTTTGCAATCCAAGTTCTGGTCATGACCCAGGCTCCAGAAATTAGTGCCAAATACACAAGACCCCCTGGTGAAGCAAGGCCAACGATGCCAGTCAGTCTAGTTGATTAAATGTGCACCCTTTGTGACACTTTGCGGAGTGCTACCGGAAGACAACATCCAACGCGTGCAACCCAGGTCCTACGCCACAGGTTGAAGTTTTTTATTTGCTGGGGTTTTGGAACACAGAGGCTTCATTACTACCATCGGAAGCCACAATTCATGTCGTTTTTAACGTCCTTATTCACTGATGACAATAAAACATTTGTCAAGATCACCGAACTTACACTCTCACATTTACTCTCGTTTGGCCTTTCTGGCGCATTTGACCTCATTTGAGCAAAACCGAAGATTGACAGTTCACTTGGGTTTGTAATTTTGTTTCAATCCCGACTACCTGAATGGAATTGGAAACTCGTTGCTTGTGGATATTCCTTGTTAGGAAGAGATGGCATTTAATGTAGTCCATCACTGTTTGTCATTTATCCACAGGTGTATGGAAGGCATTATTTTGTCAAAAAAGACCTTTTTAACTTTCCAGCATACTTTGAATGCCTTCTCTATAGCTCCCACATCTCATTTTGAGTGTTTAAAAACACCATAATAAGGCAGCTATTATAAAAACTAAATTTTCACTCTTGATATTTGAATTAAATGAAACAATGCAGACTACTGTCATATTATGCAGTTTTGCTTCAATCTGATATCTTCCAAAGAAGAAAATTGCGTTAGACTTTAAGATGTAACCTTCGATACAGCCCAATGTATCACTCTCTAATGCTTTCAGCAGTTAGTAGGCAGATGTACACGTAAGCAGAGGTAATTCGTGATCGAGTTGCTATAGAAACCTACTATTGCTATAGAAACTTAAGGCACTTTGTGGTACTTTTTGAGAATAATTAAACCTGATTAAAACCACGGAAAGTCGCCTTTTGTAGTAAATGGATTCTGAAAAACGGGATTGTCTACCGTGCATGCACCTAATTTCACATACTGTCGGCTGTCGGTATTCGTGATGACTACCACAGCTGCACTGCAGGTTGGCATTCTTTTCAAAATAGGCCGATGTCTTATTTGACGATCTTCACATCAACTAGATGGACAGGCTAAATGAAAAAAGTCAACCAGTTCTAATATTTTCTTCCTTTAGATGTAAATGAATGCGAAAGAGGAAACGGGGGTTGTCAGCACCGTTGTATAAACGTGGAGGGATCTTACAGCTGCGACTGCAATCCCGGCTGGCAACTCGGAAACGACGGAAGAACATGTTACAGTTAGTGAAATTTATTTTACTTGGTATTGTGTGTCGCCTATTGACCAAAGTAACCAGGTATTGTCAAACTTTCAGCGCTAAAAAGGCACTCCATTTTAGACCTTGGCGGTGAAATGGGTTCACTTTAAACGTTGCTAGGACCAACCAGCTACTGCTAATAATGTTGGCTGGCTTCAATTGTGTTGCAAAATGGAGTGCGTGCCTATTAACTAATTGTTATCTGCTCATTTTGAATTCTGAAAGTGTATCCTTTCCGCGCAAATTTCATTGTATTGTTGACCCAAAAAACTTGAGGGTTTTTGATTACTGCTTCTCATGCTTCAATGTTCTGCTGAATTAGCTAAACAAATTTTTCCTAAACTGCTGATGCCACATAATAGCAGGTGTCCATTGTGCTATTTAGCCAATGTTAGGGTTTAATAAAGGGTCCCTTTAAAAGTCATGGAATTGTTTGATTTTAGGAGTCGTTTTGGAAGTGACAAACCCCTGTGAAAATGGAAACGGCGGCTGTACGCAGAAGTGCATCCGAACGTCGGCTGGCACAGCGGAATGCGCTTGCAATCCCGGATTCGATCTCCAGGCCGATGGGCGAACTTGCGAAGGTAGCGGCCACTTGGCATGAGATTTGGATTTTCTGGGACCGGGTGCCTTCCTTCAGTTAGTAGTAATATGCATGCGCAATTGAATGCACCTTACAAAAATGCTTATTAGAAAATGCTGGATAAACTGACTCTGGACTACCACATTGGAGGGAACATTTTAAGGAACACGCCTCAACGATCACGTGCGTTTGAAGATCCAATGGTTTCACTGATATGACATGACTCGTTTGTTCACTCCAAAGTACTTTAAAGCGTTTTATCAGAAGAAAATTAATGGTATAGTAATTGACTGTCGAATGATTGAATCTGTTACCAACCCAGGCAATTTCATGTCTGAAATTTTATTTTTATGAAGTGAAATGTTATGCCAACAAAATTGGCGAATTCATCCAGGGACTGCTGATGCTGTAGGTTTTCTAATCGGTATTACAAAGTCAATAAAGAGAACGGAAGTGTATTTTTCCTGAATGGGTTTGTTTTTTTACGATACCGCAACATCCTGCTGCAAAGGTCTTGATTAAAGTTTATCCTGAGGCTCGTGCAGGCGAGCCTCAGGATAAAAGACCGTGCTGCGTACCACTGGTAAGTTCACTTGAGATGCAGCGTAAAAAAGGAGCCAGAATTTCGGTGCTTATGCATCCTGTTCCTGCAAAACCTCTTCTCATGTTAAACATTATTTAAACGAGAACCTTTTAATCGTGTTTTGCATACCTTAATGTAACAACACAATCCCGTGCTTGATGCTCATTAAGCTGGTTGTGCCTGAACTGGTGAACTTACAAACCACCAGTGTAAGTCAACGTAACTTGAATGCCCTTACAAGGTGAGCAAAAGAACCTATTTTTCATTGTGCAGATTGATGCGGCTGAAACAAAGTCGAGTCATTTCTAAAATGAGTTCATCCCTGGCTAATTTTGGGCATCCCAACAAAATTTTGAGCTGCAATTTGAGAGCATGTGCGATGATGGCATAAGTAATGACCCTTAGGATATCAGAACTTAGGATTGGATCAGTGGATCATTCATACAAATGTTACCAGTACTTTTGGCTACGAAAATCATTTGGTGCAATAAACCAGCCATTTTTTCTGACAAAATAAACAAAGATACTTCCAATTTGTTAGACCGTGATGAATGCGCAACTGGCGATGCCAAATGCCATGGGGTTGCCTCGAAATGCATCAACGAGATCGGCGGATATCGGTGTGCTTGTGATGAGGGATATCGCCTCTCCGGGGATGGATTCTCCTGTCAAGGTATTGTGTTTACTAACGGCTACTTCTTCGATTTCAGTAATGGGCTTACAGATTTTTTCCTAAATAGATATTGATGAATGTCTAAACTACAACGGCGGCTGCTCTGGGAAATGCATTAACACCCCTGGCAGTTACAAATGCATATGTCAGGTTGGAGAAGAGTTAGCTGAAGATGGACAGACTTGTGTCCGTGAGTACAAAGTCTTCATTTTTCAAATCGCTTGTTTTTTTTGTCAAGTATTTTTTGGAACTCTGATGATTTTAAATGAATTCAAGCTGAACTCAATTTAAGAGTTCGCACTGTTTGATTACGCACAACTTCGAACTTTTACGCAGAATAAGCCCTGTGCTTAGAGTGTAGAGCGCCTCTCTTAACTTGCGAATGCCCTTATCCTTAGTCCGAATTTCTCGACTGGGCTGAAAATTAAGCCAATTGACACCTTGATAATGCGTCATGTCTGGTCGTGTCTGAAACATGCCCAGTTGCTGGGCTAATGCTCAAATCATCAGTATATGTTTACGACACAAAGATAACTCTCAAGACTACTACTGAAAACGCCTTTGTGTCACATTTCAGGCTCAAGTTATGCTGGTGACGATAGTCGGCCTTCAGGTGGCCTGCTGAGGCCACCAAACTACGAGGGTGGGGGAGATATTCATGAAAGTAAGTTATTCCTTTAAAAATGTGCACTTTTCTGTCATATAGATTAAACTTTCATAACATTCGTACTATCGACGTCAACCCCAACTTCATCGACAAACGGGTGTGAAATCGTAAAAAAAATTACAATAACCGAATCATTAGTGCTGTTTATCTCTAAATATCATCCTTTATCATCGCTTTTCTGCCATCTAGATGAAACTTTCGAAACATTTTGTACTGTCGAAATCAACCCAACTTCAGTGGTAAAAAGGGGTGTGTCGATTCCCGAATCACTAGCACCGTTTATCTCTAACTACCATCCTTTATGGCCCCGAGTTTTGTAAGGAGTTTTCTGTATCGTAATGACAGGGATACAAGGTTTATATCGTTGTGACAGTTCTTGATTTTTCGACTTCAGCAAATTAAAAAAGTAGTGTGTTGTCAGGATCCGCTTTATTCTTTGAAGAACACGACGAGTGATAATCAGGAAAGATGTAAGAAGACCAGCGGCGATTGAGATAGTTTACTGAGCTACTTAGCCCAATTGTGCGTTGGAAGGTAAAGTCCGCTGACGGTCATTAACCACAAGAGTTTGAATGCGCTAGCAAACAGACAGTATGTGCTAAATGGCGGGTGCTTGTGAATTGACATGAACAGCGAATTCAGGCAGACATCATGGATTATCCAAAAGGCGTTTGGACATGCGTCGACAAAGGTGACAGCCATGAATCAACAGGAATTTCAAGAAACGACCAGATTTTGTGGGGAAACTAGGCATCATCCCATGGCCAATCCACCAAAGTAACAGCGGTAGCCGAGGACTGGGAATATAAATTTTTAACTACGTGAGATTTTTAGACTGGGAAAGGCGTTAATCAATCACTCAAGTCAGTCAATTAAAGTTGGTAACTTTGTCATTATTGCTTTGTTCAGTGATGATGGGAGATGATTCGTACGAACCATTTATCGCAAATCCAGCAGGTTTGCCCCGTTCTGTTGTTTGACTGCATTGTTAATTTGTCTTTGTGTGTTGTTGGCTTGTCACTGCGTTGTAAACTCTGTCGAAACGCCAAAATTGCACGATGTTGCCACTCACAGAAATCTTCCAAACAATTGCAGAATTCTGCCCAATGGGAACCTTCGGGCCGCGTTGTGAATACGACTGCTCTCGCTGCCAGAACGGTGCCCTGTGCCGGAATGATGGTCGGGGGTGCAGCTGTCAACCCGGATTTACTGGCGAGCTCTGTGAAGAGCCATGTCCAGCAGTACGTTTTTCCACTACTCATGAATGCCATTTCGTCGGTGATTGAGCGTCCATGCTTCACGCCATAATCTCCGAGGTGGCCACCGATTCATGCCGATCGTCTTACGGAGATTTCCTACTACGTTGGGATGTGGATCTAATTGGAACCAAATTTTGCTACAATTTGTACAAAATTGTATAATTCGTTTTAAGGTGGTTGTAGCTATTTTAGGGGGTTTTAGGACAATACAAAATAGGCGTAGATTCATCGTCAAATCCATGATTCGTGTCTCGTGTAAATACGCTAGTTCAGGCCAATCTTTTATCGGAAGTATTCCTTTATTTTAAGGGCACCTGGGGTCTGGGCTGCAAGCGCAGTTGCGAGTGTCCCTCTGGCAATTGTAATCCAGTAAACGGAGTTTGTCGATGCCCACCTGGTCGTTACGGAAAGAAGTGTGAAAAAGTCGGTTGTCCACCAGGCTTCTGGGGTTCTGAGTGCGACAAACGATGCCCCAAAAAATGTTCCACTGGCTATTGCCATTCGAAGACGGGAGCCTGCACTTGCGCGCCGGGCAAGTACGGCGCCTCCTGCCACATCACCTGTCCTGAAGGCACCTACGGCGAGATGTGTTCTGAGGCTTGTCCAGCAATGTGCTCCGATCCCAAGAGCAACTTCAGGGGCTGTGATCCAGAGGTGAGCCAAGTCGATGCTGCAGACTGTAAACCATTTAATCCATCGGTGACCTCAGTAACTAAACAAACGGTTCAACAGCCTATTTGCCTCAATTTTTCCAGGTTCCCTTAGTTTCAAAGCAGATCAACTACAAAGCCTTGCCATTGCTTAACAAGAGATTGCAAACACGATCCTGAGACGGTACATTTTATAGCGTTAAACCTTCCTTTTGATAGTCTTGTGTCTTGGTGCAGTTAAGAGTTTCAAAACTCTGCTGATTTGCATTCCTGTTTCAATAGACTGGAGAGTGTTTGTGTAAGCCTGGGTACCATTCGGTTGGATGCGTAAAACCTTGTGGATTCGGGTTCTATGGTCGTGACTGTCTTGAAAGCTGCAAGCACTGCCCCCGTGGGTGTGATCCCGAGACTGGCAAATGTGAAGGCCCCTGTGACCCAGGCAGGTGGGGCGCAAACTGTGATCAGAGTGAGTTTGTTTTATCATTGTCACTAAATCCAAAAAGACAGACTGTTTTATTATCCGATTAAAATTTACGACACTTTAGTTTGCCCTGATGGACGATATGGAGTAGATTGTGCAGAATCTTGTGATTGCGGCCCTCTGGGCCTCAAATGCGACCCCGTCGATGGAATGTGCCTCTGCGCTGACGGAAGCAAAGGCAAAACATGCAACATTCGTGAGTCCACTTATTTACTGTTATCAAAGTAGTCTTTAGATCTGAAGTAAATTCATTACTGCCTGTAAGTTCACCAAATGGAGGAGTTACTGCATCAGTCTTAACAAAGGTTAGTGTTGACAACCTTAAAAATCACTTGCTTCACATATTCGACATTCGACCAGAACTGCTTCCACATTACGTGATACCTCTCATGACGCCTTACTCGTATTTTGGACTCGTTTTTGACATGGTAGCGAAAAGCACCATATGATAGAAAACGTTTATCTAGTCGTGGAAACTAAAAAGGGCGTAGTGGAAATGATCCACGTAGTATAATGACGCTGGTTGTGAGGTGACTGCTTGATGTGTAGGTTTTATTGGGAAGTTAAAACGGTGGGTAGTATGGCTAATAAGGCTTCCTTAAATACATTAAAAAGCGCGCATTTGATTTCCTGGCATGTTTTCCTGTCCGTTTGTAGAAAACGATCCGGTACCGGAAATTCAGGTTCGCCCGGGTGAGTTAAACCTGTTTTTATGCTAAGTTAACATACTAAGTTTTTTTGCATTTAAACGCTGTAGTTGACTTTGTGACACGCCGAACGCCGCTGTGTGTTGATGCACCCATCACCACCACAAATGACCTCTTAGTTGTAAGGTTCCAAGGCAAGATCTTTGAATAATGAGTGGACAATGATTGTTCAAGCAATTTTAAACTAGAGACATGATTTATGATCCGTTTCCACGTACAATTTATTGCTATTCCTTTTCACTGCTCGAAATACACCTCATTGCAGGGAATAATGCCTCATTTTTTTGAAATTCCTACCTATCGTTATCGAAATTACTGCCATAGCCAGAGAGATAATTGACTGCCCAACGGTTTGTCATACTTAAAACGGGAAATCGGTAGAAGCGACTCACTACCAATTATTTTTACTGTGCCGCGATTGACTTGCTCCAGCTTAAAGGTGACAATCGCATGTTTTACGAGGCCTGATCTGTCTGCCTAGCTCAAGTTGAGTGGTCTTTTATCCGCTTTACGGTTCTCTAGTTTGTCCACCGAGTCGCTGGGGCCCAAACTGCGAAAGAACCTGTGAATGCAAAAATGGGCTGGAATGTGATAAGGATACCGGAATCTGCATCTGTTCACCAGGTTACACTGGGCACAACTGCGACCAGCGTACGCACCTGTCATATTTTGTTCATTGAATTATTTTTTTTTCAAATTAAAATTAATTTAAGATTTTTTGTATGCTATTCATGCACAATACAGCGTGTCCAAAAGGAAAGTTTGGGCAGAACTGCGAGTCGACGTGTGCCTGCGTCCACGGGAAATGCGACCACCGATCGGGCGCATGCGAGTGCGACGCCGGTTGGCACAACATGCACTGCGACCTGCCCTGCCCGCCCGGCTACTACGGTGACGACTGCCAGCACGTCTGCAACTGCCACAATGGCGCTGAGTGCAGTCATGTCACTGGAAAGTGTACCTGCGCTCCAGGCGAGTTGCCTTAATCGCATATTGCACCTGCTGAATCCACCGTTCCAAATTCCATCGTCCACCTTTGCGTTCACACAGCCCTTTCCTATAACATACCCCGAAGAAAATCAAAAGCAGGCCTTAATGACGACTTAAATAACCAACAACAAGCACAAAGTGTTTGAGTGGTAACTTTACCAGATTCCTCTTCTGGGGATACACAGTTATCTCGATTAGTGATTCTAGTCGTGTCCCATGGTAAAAAAGGGTCGAATTTTAATTTTGTGTGTGATTTATTTAAGGTTATCAAGTAATGGCTTGAACTTTGTGTCAGTTTTATGAAAGTCGTGCTAAGCCCGTCTATTGGGGCGAACATGTTTGGTTCTACTACTCATTACGTCCCGGTACATTTACGTATTTTTGAATTGATACTCTTATCTGCTTGATTCTTTAGGCTGGTCGGGTTCGGACTGCCGTCTTCCATGTCCAGATGGTCAGTATGGACAAGATTGTGAAAGGCGGTGTGATTGCGCCACCGATGTGGCCGGAATCGAGTGCGACAAGGTCACTGGAGTGTGTCGGTGTCCCCCCGGTCGCACGGGCGCCCGATGTGAAGCCTCGTGCCCCCGTGGTCGGTGGGGCGAGAGTTGCAGTCACACCTGCGTGTGTCTTCGTGGCGCCACGTGCTCCCCTGTGGACGGAACCTGTAACTGCCCGGCCGGGTGGTATGGGGAGATGTGTGAACAGCCTTGTCCCCCCGGGAGATGGGGGGATGGCTGTATCCACGTCTGCCAATGCAAAGATAATGTCGACTGCGACCGATTTACTGGACAGTGTCAATGTCCGGCTGGGTACACGGGGTCTGACTGTCACAAACGCAAGTCATATACATGATTTCATTTTCACCATTCATAGAGTTCCTTTACCTGAGAGATTCATCACCAACTGGAGTAACTCCTACCCGAAAAATGATTCAAGGAAAATTGGAGTCTCTTTTAAGTTGGCTCTAAATCTATTCCCATAATTTTGAACCCAACTCTTCAATGTCGATGGCTGCTGTCCCTATTTCAACACACGCAACAACTAAAGCTTTACATAAATAACTAACTGGAGTCTATGTATAATGAGTCCGCAGATTAATTTCCTCTGAATTCCAGACTCCATGACATGGGATCATTTGCGAAATCCAGAATTGCCAACTGACATCTCTCGGGACAAAAATCATCAGATGGTAGCGGCTTTGGGCTGGAAAATCTGACTAAGCAGCTCATTGATCGGTTCATAATTTACCGGTTCAAGAAGAAAATGGTTCAGAACTATAGTTAATTAACTTCTTCAATTTTGCTGACTTTTAATATGATACTGAGTAAAGAAACGACTTCACCTTTGCATGTTTTAAAGCGTGCGACCGGGGCCACTACGGGAAGAACTGCACGCAGACATGTGAATGTCGGCACCCAGGAGCCCACTGCGACCCGGTCAGTGGACAGTGCTCGTGTCCACCCGGCTGGACGGGAAGTCACTGTGAAAAACCCTGTCCCCAAGGTACCTATGGACAGAACTGTCGTCAAAGGTAGGCACAATCGATTACATTTAGCTCATTAATATCTGGTCTAGAAATATTAGAGTGTGTTGAGGTTCCCTAATAGGGGTCCCACACCCACAGCGCGGCAAATAAATTGCTTTTGCGGCCCGATTAGAACCCGAGTGTCCAGTGAAGAAGGGGGGAATCAAAGTCGATGGAGGCTCAACTGTTTATTGGGCCGCTGGAACTGGGTGTTGCTGCGTATTTTTAGGTCACGTGAGTGAAAAGCGTGGAGCAAGTCATTGGATTTTAGCATAAAGGATTTGCGAGGTTGGCCTACAACTACAGGTAACGTTCAAGATTAAAATTTGAGTTCACCGGGGTGGGCACGAGTTAGAACCAAGTAGCTCAGCAGGGGCATCCGGGGGTGAGCAAACATGAGAAGCGGTCATACCTGAATTGCAGTGACAGCTGTGAATCTTGTTGATTAAGCGCGGGCGTATTCAAAGTGGACCAAATTTAAGTGATGAATAAAACATTGGTCGAATAACCCTTTGAATGCCGGTATGTCAGCCTTTCCTTGCCAATCCCAAAAAACAAATAAGGTTACCTTTTAAAAACTTATAACACCTAGTCCCCTTTCATCAAATGTGTTGACGTTCTTCAAGCAATGCTTTCTTTTAGCTCTTTCGTTGGCCCATCGGTCACTAAACAACTATAGTGAATGTGAGTTAGCCGGAGGCATTTCTAAGAAGCGAATAGGTTCTGAACATTAGTAGATTAAAATATCCGGTGGAATCTTGGCTAAATTTTGGTAATCATTTTAATATGGTGGTGCTTAGAACTTAAAAGATCCACTGAAATATGAAAAAAAATGTCGAACTAATTGCTTAAACATGTCACTTTGCAATATAATGTCGACACTGAGGGTACGTGATGCGTGGTCACGGGATGTGACGACGATTTTCACCGGCAAAATCACGGTCGTCACAAAAAATTGAATAACCATGACTAATCTGTAAAACAATTACTGTGACCATTCACTTGCGCTTGTAGTGATTCCTATGGCTTCACTTCCAATAACCCGGTCGTCGCAGCCCCCAACACACGTCCCCCCTTTTCACGGCGTGCCCGTCAGTCACGTGAGGCCGCCGGTTCATTAACCCCTCTGCATGTACCACCACCACCCGCTTTAGTCATGTGACCTCAGAGACGCTTGTGTTTTTTTACTTGTCCACTCAACTGTACCAGTAGACACACACCCACACACACACACACTTGGTTGAGCTGTCTAGCAAACGGTCGTGCCTGCCATCTCTGGACTTATTTTCTTCCTTGGTTTCTTCGCGTGGTAAAGGGCGTCAACACGCTCATGCAAATTACCGTAACCAGACCATCACACCTAAGCATATCACTCACTCTCGATTTTATTATTTTCAATCGGATTAAAGAACCCAGGATTCGATAAGCAATTAAATTACTCCACCTAGAAATTTGAAGGCCGTGACTCACTAGGATGTAAGTAAAGCTTGACTTGAACGCACGCTAAAAAATCCACGCTTCAGATGCGACTGCCCGAACCACAGACCGTGCAACCACGAGACCGGTGAGTGCGCATGTCCCCCCGGACGGACGGGCCCGCAATGCCGCGTCGCGTGCCCTGCTGGCACGTGGGGTGTGGACTGCAAACGCGTCTGCCGGTGCAAGGACCAACTCGGACCCAATGCCATATGCGACCCCGAAAATGGCCAGTGCCAATGTCCCGACGGCTGGAGTGCTGCTGGTGACCGGTGTGTTGCAAGTGAGTTCAATTGGTCTCTTGCCGATCCAAAAATACTTTCTACTGCCAAAAATTGTGAAATCACAGGTATGTCTAAGCTCGAACCTGAGTATAAAGTCTTAGTTTCCAGAAATAAACAAATATTATACGTTAAATTCTGCCACTTTTCTACTGAAGAAGAGGAAACTGTATCAAGTTTTGCATAGGTTGTGGTGTAACCGACGAATGTTTGGGGGACAAATCGTCAGTTTATTATTATGGGAGCGTGTTGAGGCCCGGGTTTAGCTTGCTGATCACGTCAGGGTCAGCGTTTGCTTGGGCCTCAGATCAGGTCTCGAACTACACAGAAATCGCCAAAATATGTGAACTCGATTTCCCTATACAGTTACTAGGAGGATTAAGAACCAACACAACGGAGACAATCGCTTACAGGGCGTCTGGACCCTGAGTGCTTGGTTATGCGTAGTTCATCGAAGCCGTGTATACTTTTATGTGGAAGACCTGCACATGGGTGACATGCATGATGGCGGCCGCCAATCACCAACTAACAGATGTGCACGCATCTGAATGCTGGTCAGAGTGACAGGGGAGGAGGGATATGTACAGGGGTGCATAATCACACACGCCCTCATGGGAGATGGGGTCTCTGAGACGAGAGGCAGGAGGTCGGTCATGCGCTGACAAGATGTGGTGGGCGTGAATAAATAACTCACTACAGGCGAAATAGCACCATCGTAACTAAGAGATCAATGGGAGGATTTGGCCGATTTAACAAGTTGGCATTCCAGTTTGTGCAATTTTATACTGTCTGTGGGGCATAAAATTTTTGTCAAAGAATTACGTAAACCACATCTCATTCGGATCATAATTTAGAACAAGATGGATGCGTCATTTTGCTTCTTTGATCGCGATAAAATTTTATCTGCATGGGTTACAAATATCGGTGATCTGAAACGCGTCTCGTCATACATGTGGATGCTCGGTTTATCTGTACATTGTGATGCATACGATGGCATTCTATAACAAGGCCAATTCGATACCTGGTGGAGGGAATATATTGCACTGCAGTACAGATTCGATTAACTCCACTAATACTACCTATTTGGCCAAAATTTTAACTAGTCACTATGGAAAATCCTTCCAAGAATATGCATATCGAAGTGATAATCGGAGAAAGTGGATCAATTCCACCGTGTTGAATGCCTTTTGACTCTCTCTAACTGACGATTTCACGGCAGCAGCATTCACCCACCTATATGTCCTTCATTATCCATAATCAAACACCTCACAAATGCAGCACATCATTTACTTTGCAGGATGTCCTGAGGGTACATACGGGCCGCGATGCGAACGTTCGTGTTCATGTGATAACGGCGGAATTTGTCATCCTGACAATGGCACTTGCATGTGCAAACCAGGTGCGTTACCCTCCACCACATCACAAGTACTAACAATCACTCTATTAACCAAGTGACAGATGGTGTTGATTGTATTTTGGCTGGCATTCAACTAAGCAGATTCCCAGGATGAACAGCTTCGCTAATGATGTGGAAATCCTACAGCTTAAAATTCTGTTTTGATGATTCCACTTGTTTTTTAGTTTGACTGGCCCCGTAGGCCATGAAATGATCCAAGTTCCTTACGATCTTTCGTCTAGTTTGTGTCAATAACAATGCCAACGTTTCGAATCAGTATTACCCACGTGAATGTACCAGGCGAAAAAACTTGGGACAGCTCGTTTCATCTAATCTAATAGCGAGTTAAATTTGAGATAAATTTAGGATCAAGACATAAATCCCAGGAGCTTCTCTCATTTAAATGTTAATGTCTTAGTGAACCAATTTATCAAATTGGTTAGTATTCCCTGCTATCATCTAAGTGCCCTGAACATTATACTTCAAAGAAGGTGTGCATGCGTAGGTTAAATACGAACTTACATACCTAGGATTGGTAGTTTAATGATATACAATACAGCAATTTTTTTGGCAGGAAGACTTACCTGAAAATTCTGTCTCTTAAAGACACACAAACGTTCAGATTAATATTACCTGATTAGTGTGGAAAAATTTGACACTTCTGCTGTGGTATGCTGGATGCGCGAATCGCTCCGCTGCATTTCGGTTAGTTTGAGACACGACACGCTCAGGATTGGTAATATCAATCAGATTATTACTCTATGACTACGCCGTCGAAATCCACATCCAACTGGCCCGTACGGTGAATAAACGCCGGTGTCCGCTATCGCCACTCTCTTCTATGGTCACCACGACCGACCAATTGGCAAGACTGTACGGCAGTACACAGCTACATACTAATTCACAAGTTTTCTAAAAAGGCAGACAAATATTAGTGCGATAGAGCTTAACATTCTTCTAAATTTTAAAGACTTGATCGTTCTTTGGTATCTGACAATAAATACAGCCACTACTTAAGTTATTTTTGCCCATAATTTTTGTCAATATTCATGTGCATGAGGTCTATTGACTGGTAACGAGAATGCAAGTTTCTTGGCCCAGTTTTAACTAATCCTTCTTCGATGACTCAATTTAAACTTGTCTGAAGATAATCTTAGTTATTAAAGTCTGGTGAGACAGCTTCGAAGATGCATTATTGTATGTTTCAATATATTATGGTGTAATCAGTACATGTGTATTACTACTACAGGTTTCTATGGCGAACACTGTTCAATCCCTTGTCCAAATGGGTTTTATGGTGATGGCTGTCGACTTCGATGTCAGTGCATTCACGAGGAATCCTGCGACGCCGTTACTGGAGCTTGTGATTGTGATCCTGGCTACTACGGAGAGAATTGCGAGCTGAGTAAGCTTAATGTACTGATTGAAATATTTCACTGAGATGGGTTCAACAATTCTCAATGTATTTTATTTTTGCTTATCTGTGCTATACTAAGTGAAGGCCTTAAAAGATGACTGCGAAATAAGTATGATGGTGCTACTCTAATTCCCTCTCCCTGTGTTTGCCTAATTTTAGCCTGTCCACCGGGAAAGTGGGGTCGAAAATGTAATTCCAAGTGTCCGATTTGCGTTGGAGGACTAAGCGATGGCGTTCGTGGCCTTCCCAGTTCTGATTATGACTCCGACGGTGACCACTCTCAAAACCTCATTGTTTCCATGGGTAGGAGGCTACCGCGAGCTGGCGACTTGCTCGTCTGTCACCCACAGACCGGACTCTGTCCCTGCCCACCGGGGACTGAGGGAAGTGATTGCAGTGCCAGCTGTCCTGAAGGTCGATTTGGACCCGGCTGCTCGCAGGTGGGTTTAAATTCATCGTCTTTGTAAACAAAATTTGCCAAATTTTATTATCACGGAGAGGCAAAAATTAGTTTACCTACATTTTGGGTTTGTCCTTTAAAATGATTTTTCACTAAAGTGCTAATCATTTTCGGTTGTTTGAATATCGGGCAACTGATTAGATGATTAGATATAGAGTTTTATAAAATTTCATGTTAACAGCGTGAAAATCTTATTAATCCAGAGAGCTTCTTGGTATTTGGTAGCAAACAAATTGCAAGTTGTAATAAAATTAAGTGCATTTTCTTTCTCTTTTAACGAAGGTTTGTATATGTCAAAACGGGGCGCGATGTGACCCGGTCAGTGGGGCCTGTGATTGTCCAAGTGGATTTTTCGGGCCGCTCTGTCAGCACCGCTGTCCGTCGGGTTGGTGGGGTCCCGGTTGTGGTCTCAAATGCAACTGTTTCAACCCACGAGGTGGGGAGACCGACTGCGACCCTCTCACCGGCCGATGCAACTGCAAACCTGGATACACCAGTGATCGGTGCGACCAAGGTCGGTTTAAGCATTATTCGACATCAACTATTTTGAACAAAAAACTTAAACGAGTGTTATAGAAGGCTTACGATTGTACCTTGATTTATGCCCTTATCTATTTCAATGTAGCGTGTTTCTCAAAGCTCCGTGGCTTGCTTAAGCGGAATTTAATGATTAAAACAACTCGGCCATTGAACTGTTGAGCTCAGATGCTAAAACAGGAAAGCGAAAATTGGTGCTTTCAAAAGGCTGCATGCCTTACACAATAATTATTTAAATCAAATTAATTGAGCAATCATTGTATTATGCCCTTTGATCTTCAAATATCGAGATTAGAGGACTTCGCATGGTTCAGCTATTTCAAGCATCTAACTTGAAATAGCGATGCCAAATTAGTCAACTAGGGTTTGGGTACAGCAGTTGCCATAAATAATGGCTGTTTATCTTTAATACACTTTTTTTGCAACGAGACTTCGAAGTAATGTTCGATCATCTGGTTCATATTATCTGCAAGTGCGCCAGGATTTGTATGTCAATAAATGCACCAAATAATCAGCTGCCGTAATTGTTTCTGTAAAACTTGAAAACTAGCCCTAAGTAGTGCGGCTCTGTTGTCTATGCAAGGTTACAATTATTAAGCGTTGAATTTGTATTAACTTGAAACCGGATTTATAAGCTACTGCTGATTTTACTTTATTTGTCTGTCAGGCCTTCAGTACCCTTTCTTATAAAATGAAGATTCTATTAAGGCAAATGTTTCTTTGGGTTTTATTTCGAGCAAACCCTTTATTAGGAAATGGATTCCCCAAATGAACCCTGAGGACCGTAAGCCAACAGAACAGCATGTGGAGAATATGACGATCTGGGCAGGACTTAAGTCGAAGCTTTTAATTTTATTTAGATGGTCACGGCACTGCGAGGTTTCGCATTATCATGCCTAAATGACATAATTGTGATCAATCAGTTGTGGAGTTTTTTCAGTTAAGGCGATCTTCTGTAATCAAGTTTATCTTGTAACCTCACTGCATTGGCACTAGCACTTTCTCGAAGGTGAATACACAACTTTGATTTGTGACCTGCGGATGCTGAGTGCCAGTCAATGAATTGATTACGCTTCTCATTCACTTTGTTAAATTCTTGAAAATGAAATGACTTTTTTAGTCTGACCAAAAGATTTCCACAAATGGCTGAACGTTAAATTTGGTTTCAAATAGAAAGTTGATGGACATTGCACTGTCAATTGTCCACTTCTTTCAGTTGTTTCAAACACCGTAGCACAGGAGGCCATGACGTCCTAGGCGCTGTCGCTAAGCCCAGAATAATTTGTCTGAGATCAGCATTAAATTCATCCAACAAACGATTCTTTCACATAAATTGGTTCTTCTGGGTTGTCTTTCGCCTCTTCAGAGATTTACCTACATGTTTTTAAGTATTCTAGTGACCTCATTACGACCGTTTTTCATATTTTAGTGTGTCCCAGAGGTTACTATGGAGAGAAATGCGCACAACGATGCCATGGCTGCGAGGAATGTCACTTCGAAACGGGACGCTGCCTCTGCGATTTAGGCCAATATGGCGCAACCTGTGAACTCAGTAAGAACTCTCGGCGTCGCGGCCAGCCTTATTACCGAGCCCCTTTCCAGTCTGCTTTTAGTAACCACCGGCTGAACACCGTAATCAGACGACGAACGCTTGCAGTAAACGCTGTGCTGTCGTCAAAATCAGTGTCAATGCACTCGTTGTCATTGAATGTTGTCCGCATGAATTACGAAACGTCATAGTTGGTCCCAAGTTTGAACAAAACCAATTGCTACGTGTCATGTGGTAGTAACAACTTCTTTAGTACTAAAGTGGAATGTAAGTAGAATATTTGTACTGTAATTCCATCTACGTCAATCAACCAGTATCTGTCATTTGGGATGCGTATAAAGGCAGGGTAGATTACCTTTGGGAAGTTCGTCAAACCAGCACTTCACCGGCCAGATGCACTTGGTTGCACTCCTGGTTCAGAATGTTAATAAGGCGTAGCTAAGTTAAATTTTTGTTTGGATGTTTGTTAAAATACACATGGCCAACCATGTAAAATGTGTGCTTTGTATGTAATCTCGAGAAAAATGTGATGGCGAAATACCTCAGTGGTCAACCTAGATTAGACTCGCACAAATTGTATTTGATCAAATAAATCAGTGTCCGGGTAGTGCTGTAGAATCCGGAGTGTGCTTCGTCAACACATGAGGCTTCCTTCCACTTTACTCCTGTAAATACATGAGAATTTAAGCGGACCTTCAGTAAGTTCATTTGGCGTAACAATTTCAACCCAGCGTGAAACCAAACCTTTCACAACTTGCAACTTAGGGAATCAGAGACCCCCGGCAATACAGCGTTCGACTTCCCGATAATTTACTTTATTTAGAGAAGGCGTTGTAAAACTCGACAGTTTTCGTTAAGTGGCCTAGGGGAAATTCGGCAGTGTTCAGGACCTTAGCAATTACGTTAAGGGTTGTCACCAAGTTCATTTCTGTGATACGGAGGTTTGATTTCTTCACGTTTAGACGCTGAGACTCCGAAAAGACCACGGCGATCTACAGTGAAAACCCTTTGCTCTTACACATTGGCACATGAAATTCCTTGCATGCAGTAAACCCTCTACAGCACTTCACCCTCCAAACGATAAAGTTCAGTAGTATCTTTTATACATACTAGGTTGTCAGTCTGGACAGTTCTTCGGTGAGAATTGCAGCTACCGGTGCAGTTGTTCCAACGGCGGTCACTGTTCTCCACGCACTGGTGCTTGCAAATGCCCACGACCTTTCGTTGGGCCTACCTGCGACGTGAGGAATGTGAGTCCGACCAATTGACCCTCGCACCTAGTTTTAGCCCGCATCTGAACTGTTTTGCACGCAAGACAGATCGCACCACGATGACTCGATGCGCAAACACTTAGATGGTTTAAACGGATCTACGTTACGGCTCTTCTCAATGCTTATCCGAACTATGTAGGATAATTTTTAAAACGATAATTTTCAGAACGACTGTGGAAATGACGCAACACTCAAGTTCACAACTTTGGCAACTACCATGCCTCTAGTGTTTCAATACGATAATTTCCACATAAAAAATAGGATTCATGGTTAGAAAACCCTGGACGGATATCAGCGACCACCTTAACCTTGTTTTGCAACCGCACACTTTACGTCAAGTATCGTGGTTCAAATCCAAAATGATAGCGGCAAGTAGATTGAACAAGACCACATTATTGCTGCACCAAAAATGTTTCGATCTTATAGGACACGACTTATGCGTGAAGCAAGAACGCGGCTATGCTACAAATCCACCCAGAGTGCATTGTGCCCTCAACCTTATTTCAATCCGACGCGTCAGTCATCGGTACCAATGACTGATTCGTCCCTTCAAATGCCACCACCCTAACTCTGAAACAATCCTCCCAACAGAGCCTATTCAAGTGTGCCTTATTTCCGACAACCCCCACCCCGTCGAAACGGAAAATTCGCTCCCCCCCAAATGCTGAGTGGCTGCGTTGTGGAATAAAAAGCCACCACGCACATTTAGCATTATCACTTGTGTATAAACAGACCCACCGCTCTAGAGACCGTTATTTTACCCAAACGCACAGCATGGACGCGACCCGACGCCAGTCAAACCCAGCAACCTACGTTCGAATTACCCTGTTTTATTTCCTCTCCCCTATATTTTAGTTTTCCCTTGCATTAAATATATGCTTTACAACTACTACCTGGTAAAAGTTATTTTGCTTCTTCGAAGCCGTGGAAGCCCTGACGACGACCCACTGACCCGGCTGCTTTGCGAGCACCCGCGGCGATTTACGGAAAACGACTCCCACGTAGCCGTGAGCTCGGACACGTGGGCACTACCAGTGGATCCGCAGGCATGTTATTGTTACCGGCGTCAGCAACGTAAGGCAGACCAACCAATGAGAGAATGCACACAACTTTGAGCGTGGTTGAGCTAACGCAGTGGGCTATGGAAATTTCGATAAATGGTTCTAGATATGTAAGACGCGTGAGGAACAAGTTGATGTATGAAAAACAACGTCAACCGGGTCCATAGATCATTTTTAATAACGGACCAACCAAGAAACTGTTGACAGTGTGGACATAAAAAACAGGCAGCAGGCTTGTGTAAACATTTAGCGTTAAGGATCTGATAATGAGCTCCCGAAGTTTCCTCAATTGTTCAACGGCCTAAAAAACAAATCGGACATTAATGACCAAATTACAGGTTTGCGTAGCCCATCACAGTATACGAATAGGAAAATGGGTTAATGCGTTAATTCCGGTGCATGCTTTGCGTTTTCTGATGTGAAACAATGGTCAAATTAAAGGTTCGATAGTGGATAAGCACCTGAATACTAATGGACACACAAATATACAGGTGAGGGTCGTTCAACAGACAACCGAAGTGGAACCCTCTTTATGTTTCATCTGAATTCCAATGGAATTCGGCCAATTCGTTACATGCAAAGATAATCGTTGGAAAAAGCGATACTTACTGTGCCCAGTCGACATTCAGGATCATGTGACCGTAGTGCATGCCTCTGGCAAAGTACATGGCTGTAGCCGCGTCCTCACATTTCGCGTATGAGATGTAGGCAAAACCCTAGAACACACAAACATACATTCCAGGCTTTCATAATGCATAGCGGTGGATTGGAAGTATTCACTCAAAGAGGAATAGCTGAGCATTCTACCGAAAACCGTCCTGATTCAGTGCCATGTTGTCCAGTAAAATGCAATGGTTACGGTTATGCACTTTGGATAACTCGATCACAAGTTCCAAGTCACAACAAGCGCCTTACCAAAGATGCGAATACAAGGCACATCATGAGTCTACTCAAAGTTTTAGAAATGTAGTCAATTGGATAGCTCACAGCACAATTAGGGAGATTCTACCGCAACGATTTCGAACTGACGCGGTTGATGAATAGACGCAGCACTTTCAGTTGCTGCAGCTCAAGCTCATTCAGTTTGTGCGAAATAATGTGAATAGCAGGCGTTCTGCTACTTTGGGCAGTTTGGAACAACAATACGTCATTCACCAGATTGGACACAGTTGAGAACAAGCAATGGTAGAAGAAAGTCTAAATAAATGCGCTCTCCATTTTAAATGTATCCAGTCACCCAAGTTTTACACAATTAGGTAATCCGGCCCTTTATTTGACAGCAAAAGTTCGCTAAACGAGATGGATAGTGGGATAGCAAGGAGATATACTTGCTTGTAGGTTGATTGTGTCATGGCTAGCCGTTGGACATTAAATGCCCTTAAATAGGAGACAATTGAACAGTAAAAACTAACAACAGCACTGTTTGGTGGCAGAGTTTAAGTACCTAGGGCAACTACAAGTAGACAGTGGTGTACATAGGAATAACTGCTAAATAATGTTGCAACATTCGATTACATAGCTTGCTCGAACCTGAGATTGTACAGATACAGAATGCAAATTCCTTATTGTTGTGGAAATTTCGACAAATGTTAATTTTAATTGCAACGGTGATAGTACTAATGTAGTCAATGAATACAGACCATATCCACGTAAGTTCAAAAAGTGGGTACGTTTATCCACGGTACCAGATGTTGTTAAATACCATGGTTTACGTACTCTAGTAAAAGATACCACAAGGTCTAGCAACAAGTCGCTCGAAATGAGTGAAACCAAACGCTTCAGTTTTGAGTGATTGCAAAGGTGGAATCAGCATGTAGCTGGGTATCGGCATCCACATGAAGTATCGCTCAACTAGACAGGACTCTGAGAACCAGCCAAAGTTGATTTCAGCCCTAATCGCTCCCGCCAACAGCAAAGCTTTAACTGGGTGGGTCTTTAAGGGCTACTTAGAAGAATGAGAGCATAAAATAAGTCTCATGTCGAAATTAACAAAACTCATCAGAAAGAACGACACCCACGAGGCGTGTGCAAGGGTTAAAGTAACCCAATAATCCGTGTGAAGGAGATTCAAACCCAATTCTACATTCATAGGAAGAGAGCATTAAAAAACTCCTGAGCTGAAATCCTGGACTTATAAGTTGAGTTGTCTACATCACTGAGGTTGATAGTAAAGACGGTATTTTGGCTGAGGGTTAACACGAGTTTGCTATTAACACCATCGAAGATAATGACCCGAAACGAAGGCGTCCCGCTCCCTACAGAAAAAAACCTTCAATTGTTAAACGTGGAACGAAGTGCAAAAAACCGCGTACTCTGTTGAGTTGAGTGCGCCTATCCCTAGCGGGGTAGATGCGGATTATTTCACCGAAACACCCAAAGATCTCTCGAAGATCGGTTTCGCGCGTATTCTCCGGGAGATTTGCAACGCGAATGGAGTAACCCTCAAGACGCCGGCGCTCAGTCGTCGCCCCGGGCACAACGCCATTAGCCGCAGCGGCAGCAGCACGTAACGTTGGAGGAATGTAGCGTCCGGAATTGAGTTCTGGAGCGATTTCTTGTGCGGCCGCCTTAAAAAAATGGACGCAACAAAATGAAACCCAACGTTCAAGTAGCCCTCTTAACTGAGAAAACAATTGGCGATGGCCTCCATTAACCAGAGAAGTTGACGCTGCTCAACGGGAGACGCAGCATAGCTCGGCGGGGGAGCCATTTAACCTCATTTACCAGACACCACTATACCTAAGCAAATACAATCAACCGGGTGAAATGGCAAAACTGCCATGGGCGAAAATGAAAAGGCATATGAGATGATAGAAACCTGCCTTTGTCACAGGATCAGGACCCTGACCACCGGGACCACTGGTGGAGTCAATGAAGGAGCGTAGAGCTTCCATTTCACTGCGGAAGGGACACTGGTGGGAAAAGTGCGCGCCTTTGCAGGTACGACAGGTGACCGCTTGTTTTGGTTTGGCGGTCAACTTTGCTGCCTCCTCCTCAGCCAACGCCTTCCCCGCGGTCTCCGCCTGGACGAAAAAAGAGCACGGAAAAACAGCAATTTAAAGACCTAGATTACCCTCCTTATCGTAATGTATTTTGGCGTTTTCTGTACTTCACTACATTTTTTGCTGATGGTAAGTGATTCGACATTGCCACATGGAAGAATCGATAGCACATTGCTTCTCGGGACCGACGACTACACCCAACCAAGGGGGTGTGCAATGCTAAACAGGAACAACTATTAAAGTACCAAGCTAATTTAATACGGTATCGTCAATAACAACATGTATTAAGTAAGAAAAAAGTTTTGACGCGTCAGATGACCGGAAATTCCGATATTTGAAGATGATAGATGCGCATCCAAATTAACATTCACCAGTTAATGAGCAAAGTGTTACGCAGGACAATTTTTTACATAATACTCGTTTCTATAATCTTCACGGTGTACGCCGTTTGAAAGTAATGGGTAACATGTTACAGTCTCTCGTCTGATGCAATCGCTGCTCTCCATCACAGAAAACAACTAAAAGCGAAAATTTAGTAATTGAACGAATATGAACCCACAAACCGACACGTTCTTTGTTTACTTCTCTTCAAAATGGTCTAAAAATTTATGTACCATAACCATTGCCAGTCCACATGTTCCCCTATTTTTTTTTTGAGAGATGAGCCTGAAACAAACAGGAACTAACACGTACTAATTATGCGCCTTTACCTCTGGGACTTCGAAAGGTTTTAGAGCATATAATAAACCATTGACCATGTTCTGTTAATCATATAAAGAGATACAACCGAGTTGAATGTGAAATGTTTTCAATTAAGCGTGCACCTCACACTATACTTTTCCACTTAAATTCGTGTTTAATAATCGATCTAGGCTTGTAACTAAACGACATTTTTTCCTAACTCATTTAACCCAACAATGGGAAACATACTCGCAGACGAAAATCATAATAAACAGCAACAAAGCAACCATACTAGTTTGTTCTCGAGGTATTGAATGTTGACTATTTCACCGGGGTAGGTGTTGGCGGGGTTAGGCCCTGGCGGATCCTCAGCAGATTCACCAAATTTCTTCCAGGCCTTACGCTTTGCCACAGCAGAAGACACTCGAACCTTTTCGATGGTATATTCTCGCGTTTCCATGTAGATTTCACCATCGTCATCAGACTCGTAAGAAATAACCAGCTTGGTATTATTTTCCCGATCATAAATAACCTGCTGCTCTGGTAAAGGAGCATTTTTTGGGAGCGTCAAACTAGAAAAAAGTAAAGTTACTTGAAACTACTGTTACAATTACGTAACGAAACTTGAAATCTGAATAAAATGTTTTCCAGTCTGTATGAAAACAAAAGTACGGTACATAAAAAATACCAAGTGGGCGCAAAAACCACTGACAGGTCTTGATTATATGCACCGACGCTGTGGGAAAATCGGAACATACAATAGAGTACAGCAAGCGCTAAGAGACAGAATTTCACTACAAAAATACCACAAACGAGAAGTTCCTTATACAAATATTGAGCTGAAAGCACTCAAATTCCAAATTTAGACAAAAATGTACAAGGGCTGCGAAAACACATAGGGCCATAGTTGAATGCTGATACTAAGGACCAAATCGTTCTTATTAAATCTATAATTGATTAGGATTCATTTAAGAATGAATGACACGATAGATTCATTTTGTAACGAGTTCCTGCCAACATTTTAGCAGACATTTAAGTGTTTGAAATTAACGGAGCGGTAATGAAACAAATGCAAGCTACAATATCTCAGAAAAGGTACACATGCGTGATACGACATAACATTAACACTAAGCCATGAATATATACAGAGAAAATTTTTAAATAATTTAATCATCTTGGAAAGCGATCCATGAATGCTCATAAGATGGCAAACATTGAAAGCTTGCGAAAGAATGATGAGAGGAAGAAAGATTGTTCATTTCAGCTCAGCCTTCATGGTATTACAAGCCAGTCTCTACTATTTGAAAAAAAAATAATTTCCACAACCAAAAATATAAAGGCATTCAGTCATTTTATTAACAAACGTTGACAGAATATACTTCACTTAGCGTTCAGATCATACAGTTAAATCTCTCAAAGAGAATTCAGTTAAAAACGTCGAAGTAAGTACTAAGCTTTTAATGGGAATGGCGGAAACCTCATCATACAGGAAATATTTAGCCAATAATTAAGTGGCGCCTCTAGGTAGCTTCCAATGATAGATTCATTTTTGAACCGGATTTTAAATTCATAGTGGCACTCCAATATCTTACTATCACAGCAATCACCTCGATAACGGGCAAATCCTGGCGAGAGATAGAAAACAGTCTCATTTTGCCCATGTTGGTAAGCAGTTACAAGTTATTATGGCTGATACACGTGGAGTCGACTTAAATGTTGATTTTAGCGAGATCATTGTGAAATTTTGAGGAAACTAAAGAGGATCGCATTCAATACAAGTGTTGGACAAGGATCAGTAACTGATTTTGTTCAAAAAAATCATTTAGACAACACCAGCTAGCGAGGAAACCATAATAAAAAACGCACACTTTGCTCGCGGCCATGATGAGGACGGAAAAGCCGGACCGTGGGAGGCGGAATCACTAGCCAATCAGTCTGCTGATAACTTCGTTTGTAAGCCAAGGTTTTCAATATCAAAAAGTTGCTTAAAAAGTACGAAATTATGCAAAAAGGATTATAACGGCTGTTACAATTATTTACGTTGCCAGGATCTGTAAAAATATTACCATGTTCGCCATTTTAATTTCAGGCAATTACTTAATGGCCGTAATTTAAAGTCTGCAAGTTTTATTTGAAATCTCATTTTAGGGACGACAGGCAGCAGCCATGGTGTTAAGAATGTTGCACAAAAAAACTTTACGTGATATGAAAGTAGTATGCCTGTTTAAAATAAAATGTAGTTAACGTGGCAGACGGTAGACGCAATTTTTAACATACGAGGTGACAAAGCCCTAATAATAAAATTCGAGAGAAAAATGCGCTTTACCTATGATATTTAAAAACAGTTTTTAACTTCACTTATCTTGGCACATGTCATAAGTGCTTGAGATGCGCACATTAACATCAATTTTTTTGAAACTATCAATGTTAGTGAAATTTTTGACGACGCGAAAGTGGAATAATGCTTTTTGGCCTTTTAAGTCTAATAAAATGTATGACTATAAATACTGCACCAATAATATACTCTTTCTAATTATTGATTAGTACTTGAACCTCATTGTTCCAAAGAATGACACTGTCTTTACACCCTCCATACTTGGCTTATCCGAAACTTACAACAATGCTTACTATAGGTGAACTGATAATTCTTGGATGGCTTATATCTTGAGTTTTTGTTCTGGGGTACATATAGAGACCTCTAACTGATATCGAAGCAGTCGAATTATTGAGGCTCGTGTAGGACAACTACCAGGTCATTTATAAATGTTAAATTTTATCCAAATTTTATTAAAAGTAGAAGTTAGAGTCTTATGTCACTTTCTATTCCGTATAACTGCTTGTTAATGTATTGCTTTTGCTCATTCCTGGCCTTTTTCTTGTATTTTTTTTTCAAAATTTAGATTTAGGTAATATGTGTAGGTTGCAATTTCAGTTAATATTTTGCCGATATGTAAAATTCGTATGTCAACTTTTTGTATGGACATTGCTTTCCCAGGCAATGAATTTCTTGCGGGAAAACGACATTTTCCATCGTTGTTAGGAAGGACAGTTTCTCAAATATCGGCCAGCACTATATATCGTCCCAAAGTATTATTCTAATAGCTATTTCTAACTTCAAGACACTAGAAAAATTGTTGATTTACAGAGGCTGCAAATCGAATTTTTGTACCTCGTTTACTTTTTCCTAGCATTTGGGTCACTAGAAAAATCACATTCGTTTGGGAGTGATCCCAGTGTCGAATCATCTTGATAAATTATTTATTGATGTCTAATTATGAGAATTTTCTATAAACTATATCAACCGTTACCAGCGATTACATTGATATAGTCTTAATTTATTTTTCAGCGAGATATAAACTCATCAATTACTATACATTGGTATTCACATATGTCTCAATCTAAGTCTTGCTTGACTTGTAAAGGTCCAAAATGATGTGAAAGTGTTCCATGCAGAATTTTTAACTTCGCTGATAAATAAATTGTTATTTATCGCTGTGGATTTATTAAATATGAAATCAAAGCAAGGTTATATAAACAAAAATAGCTGTTCATCAAGTTCTTATTAATCCAACAGAATCCACCTCAAAGATGTCTAATGCTCGTCGAATAGAGGTGTACGGAGTTTTCTAGGATACAGTACACGGTGCATAATTTATTCTCTGCATTTCGATTGTGGACGACCTTGCTCACACCCCGCAGCACTGCGTCGGACAAAAGGCAAAAGTTTATTGCATAAATGGAATTGAACAATAATTAGTGCGGATATCAATTATATTCTTTTTACAGTTATTTTATACACTATGGCTACTATCATCAGAGGGATCTGATGCTTGATTCCAACACACGGCAGCTTTGAAACATGATTAACTGTCTTAAAGTGAAATTGTATAATATGCACACCACATAAAAGATGGAGTGGGTTCTCCAATCAAATCGTTCATGGCGGGACCATTTATTTCCTTAAGTCAACCTTCAGATCCATTCTCATATATTAAAGAGAATGGGCCTCTCGTTATTTCGGAATATACACGAATGTGTTAACCATTTGCGTAAATATTGAGTCAAGATGAGGTTCATGACAATTAACAAAGGTGAACAAGGCACTTTTGGACCTATGCGATACCGTAAGATGCCATTTCAACGGATGAAAACCAATCACTTTAACATATAAAGGCGAAATTCCAATAAGTAATTACTTCCATTTAAAAGTGTAAATTAACGTGGTGTAGCAAAGTAAGACAGGTTAGGCTTGATATTTTAGTTCACGTGTTCCAAATCCATGCTAGCCCTATTTTTCACCATTACTTATGCATTTAATTGTAAACTGGGTGTTTTTCAGCTAACATCTTAGAAATTTATAATTAAATCTTATTTCAATGACGGATAGACACATCGGTCAATGACAGGTGATTATCCGTCAAAATCATTCACCACGAAGAAAGGGAACGAACGCATCAAGCTCCTTTGAAGTCTTCGATCTTACCCTTTAGGAACATTCTGGAATCAAACAGCAAAATGGTCGGTTTAACAAATGTTCAGCTCTATTCTTAAGCCAATTTGCCTGACTCTCCTACATTTAACTTGTCTGAAAGTGTACTCCAAGGTATAGCATGGCCTTTGGCAAATAAAAATCAACAATAAATTATGTATATATTTATGCGTTAATGAGACGAAGCCTTAACGCTACAATGCCGCATTTAGTTGCACAGCAATAGTTAACCATTCACCTTGACTGTTGCATGGATTTGTTGTGAGCCGCGTTGATTTACTTTACCTAATCCGATCACTCCATCTTCCGACACAGGGTCTCCATTTCGCAGCATGTCGCAAGCCGCGCGGATCCTCAACTTCACCCTCATTAACACGAGCATTTGTCCTAACTTATCCTCAAATTTAGGTCTCAATGTTAGCGCAAAATGACTCACACATCTGAGGTATATGTAAACACGCGCAAATGCAACCCACGAGACAACGACACCAACGTGGTCCACGTCATCTCCCGTCTTTGCTTCATCGCGGATATCACGGAAGCGTAATCGGGCCAGAGTTAATTCAATGGCCTCGGCGTTGTTCGATACCACGCTCTGGGGCCCCAACAATTGGTGACTCCAAAGTGATGAAAGGTCCTTAAAATTTCACATTTCTTTCGTTTATTATAGATACCACTAGATGACAGCCGAATTTCATGGGTGATGTATTTTCATAAGCACGGGCTTATCTGTTTTTTTCTTTGCTTTTAAAAAAATACGGACAGATGAGGAATGTGATAGTCACCATTGACTTATTATCTCTAATTTTCCAAGTTGATCTAGTTTTTGTGATGAAAGTAGGGCTATTGTGAGGGTAAATTTGAAAACACATCACTTCGATTCCCAGTGCCGAACAGCTGAAAGTGCGGTTGGGAGTTTTTCTACACGATCAGTTTAGTTTTGGGACGTACTTTTGCCCTAAAGTTATAAAACAGGGTCAACAATTATTTAACCCAGTTTGCTACGGTTTAATTAATCTGTCCTACATACGGACACCTGTTTCATATTGCTGCCATAGTTACTCCTGTGCTTTAGCTCATGGAGGAAATCAAAAGTAAGCTCTGGAACAAATTTTTATAATCAGTATTTGATTCAAGAATATGATTGTACTCATGGATGGCTTCCCCATTGTTTGAGAAAAGTCTGTTACAAATAAAACAATTATAAAAGATGATTGTGATTGCTGATGACAAATTTCGGATGAACTTTGATCAACAAAGTCCTATTGATCGGGAAATTGTTTGTTCTTATTTATATGACTGACCGCTGAAACATCCCTAGCACCCTAATGTTAAGCCTGATTTTGGCCCGTCTACTTTTATTAGTGCTCAAAAGCACGAATTCCTTTAGAAGTTGCGACCAAATTTGCGAGAAGAAAGCAACTTTAGAGTTTCGGTGCAGCTTACTTGAAGGACTGGCGGGTCAGACGCAGAATAAATCCACAGGTAGAACTACTGCCTTTAAAATGGTTCGAGTTAAGATATGCATGGATAAAAGGTATTTAGTTAACAAGACTTTATCTCGACTTTAGGCAATTTTACTGCGTAATTATATTTGACATCAAGTACCAAAAGTTTTTGCATATTCGTTGCATTTAAAAAAAGTCATTTGGCAATGCGTCATCCTATCAGTGTGCTGCTTCTGGGTCTCACCCTTTCCATCACCGACAAGTGCACAGAAGGTAAATCTGGATAATGTGACCAAGACGGTTTTTGCCCCAGGTAATCAGATAAGCGCCTAGGCAAATTAAACCGTCGATTGTTTGAAGCAGAATTCTCTGGTAAAATCTGTTTGACGAATACTCGAGCAGGTTTGTAAGGCCTATTTTTTTCGCTGGGCCAATTTAATTTAGTTACCTTCTGGGAAGTGTCTTCTCGGAGGCTTTAGTGAAATAATTGAAGTTTCGCTGATATGTGAAGCTAGGAATGAAACTAACAGTGTTTCTAATCAGGGAAATTCGCCAATTGAAATGATATTTTATCGCATTTCTGCGATTGCTGTCTGTTTTGATTTTATCGGAAATGTTGGCGAATTTTTTTGTAAAGGTGTGAAAACAATCAGATCAAAGTGGAACTTTTTAATTTGGTCATAATTGTCTCACCTGTTTATATATCTGATCAAAAATTATTTTTTCATGCATATAAAACTAGTCTCATCATAATCTTAAAGGGGAATTTATGTCAGAATGGATAAATTAGTTTGCCGAAGAAACAATTTGTGTGATTCCCATTGCATTTGGACATGTTTAAAACGCCGTTTCAGATCACCTTAATCAAGTCATGAATACCAAAACAAAATTCGTCAAAATAACAATTGACAAAAAACTGGTTTAATTTAACCCTACTAAAAGGTTTAAAAGGGGAGTATAAAGTGTCAAGTTGTCTTCAAGATGGCGAGTATCCATATGTTGGAGCCTCGGTAGGGCTCTCCACCCGACTAGGGTAGCCGTCGTGTTCTGATTGAATAATGGTCTGTTTTAGAGGTAATTCATAGGGTGCAACAGGCTTAATTGAAAGACCAGTATCCATCGTACTGGAAATCCCCGACGGAGACGTTCTAGGAGCAATTAGATAAGGAAAACTAGGGTCGGGATACCTGAAGTCGAACTTCCCATTGGGGTTATAGGGGGGTGTGGAATATTGGTTTGCATGTCCACAACTATGGGGTCGGGAGGTTGGGTGCTGAAAACGGTCGTCCATTTGGTGGTGCGACTGTAACCACGGCGATGTCGAGGCGGATGAAGAGGCATCAGTGATGTCGTAGATTGCTGAGGGATGTTGACTATTGGGCGGCCAATTGACAGAGGGGTAGAAATGCTGTATAGAAGTCCCTGAATCGGCACAATTAGTCTGGGAACTGACTAGACCGTGCATCGGCTCATCTTTCATAACTAAATGGTTAAAGTTAACTTTAAACCACACCGAGCAAAGTTATCGGAATTTAATTGGAAATCAAATCATATATCCGAATGGTTGATTATTACTGAACCTAAGTTCAAAATTCATAGGATCATTAGGTCTAGCATAAGTGGGGTCGGCAATAACCAATATGAATCTGACGAATCATGTAAATACTTTTAAAACATTATTGCCCCAAAACAGTTTAATTTAATGCACACCTAGTAGGATATTTAAGCAGGAGTCCTACCGGACAGATTGGTCTTCCGATAACTAAGTTGACATAAATTGAGATTATTGTTTATTTGGTATTTTTTTCTACATACATTTATGCCTGTCCAATTCGCATAACCAAAATTACTGATACCATTAAAGTACAATTCCACTTGCAGTTAATATAAAGCACCAACCGACCGTATTCATTATCTTCTCCTGGCCATTTTTAAAAGGGTTTTCTCATGGGAGATGTGGAAATGAGAAGGCACTGAGTTTAATATTACCAGTTTACTAAGATAGCAGAACAGATTTTACGAAAAGTATGACTGGTTTTCGAAAGAGTTGGTAATATAAAAATTTTGGCTTAACAGATTATACAATGCAACTATAGAAGTTTTAAAAATGGATGACAGCCACAATTAGCTAAATCATTCATTCGTATTTAGCAGCGTACGAAAGCATTCAGGTAATCGACAAGGCGGATACAAAAGGCCGACACAGAGACCCACCTAAAATACGTAACACCGAGGTAAGTGTTAACCATACTGCCGATTCAGATACGGTGTCAATTTGTAGACAAGTTCTTCAGTTTTAGGAAAAAAGAACTAAGGTGTAAAACCACAAGTATTGAACTAGCCAGATCCTTGTCACATAACAATTAAACAACACA
>UXSR01000169.1:0-64816 GCA_900604375.1 Mesocestoides corti
GAAACGGTGAGCAATTCAGGCACCGTGTACTTGGAAAATGGGAGTTTTCGTGAAGTGCACAAGCGCGTTGTTTTGTAGTCTTCACGATTGCACTTGAATATTTTGTGTAAGTTGGATGAATCATTTTGGAAATGTTATAAAATGCCTTACGAATTGGTCAAGGCTCGTAATTCAAGGTATCCTGCAGTGAACTCTTTTGCTCTTGCATGTCCTAATTCTAATTCTGTTCGGTCTTTTTTAACATAATAACGAATGTAACACAAGTAAGCGTTGAATTTTGAACACGACGAATATTTTCACTCAAGTACTTTAATGAATATCTACTTTGTGCTTTCCGGCACTTTCCTGTTTTCGTTTTCCCGAATGGGCTAATGGTCAAATTGGTTTTTTTTTAATTTGTCCAAATGCTCGATTATTGGTCTTGAAAATAACTTCTAATACTCAAATTCTGCACAGTTCAACACTGACTGCATAAAGTAACGTGATACTCTTCTTCACTCTCGTTGTAGTTTTACATTCACTTTTGCTGATTTCGTTGAAATGCTCTCATGCCATGATTATATAGTAAATAGTATGATCCCTTACATACGCTTTCGTGTGGTGTGAATCATAATTTAAATCCATAGATAATTTGCGTACAGGTTCACAGCATTGTTTTATCCCGTTTTATCATCGCTAAAACCCATCAACTATGGGTCCTCTAAACCAGCTGTCTGTTTAATATTTTGTAGTAGTTGACCACGTTTAATTATTATCGCAATTTTTCTAGCTATCAGCCTCTTGCCAACGAATCCAAGCCAGATTTGGCGGTCGGTCACTTCCTTGTCGAAGTCTGCCCTGAAACGCCACATCCGCTTGAAGGAAGACGCCGAAGGTGGTCGTGAAGGGCCACCCATACCACTTTAGCCCAACCAAATACGTCACCTATGCCTTCATTAAGTTGTGCCGAGGCCACGTTTACAAAACCCTTTATTCGACTTCATTGTTTTAATCCATTGAGACTCCATATTGTAATCCTCACTCGTTTTCTTTCTTGGCTCTACTTCTTTTGTTACCTGTGCCACGGAAAAAGGACAATTAAACAATTTCTCCTTATTACACTTGGTTCCGTTTTTTTGCCTACCCGTAGTTTAATGTTGGACTGCCTGCTTGTGCACAAAACGCCCCTTTGTAGAACCATACTGGGCGGTCTCAGCTCGTTTTACTACATGGTTTAGCCCAGTTGGACTTTGCTTATTGACTGGGCCGTCGCTCGTAGCGTACTAAACGAAAAATCAACAAAAATAATTTATTTGGCTTGGTCAGTTTGTATTTAGTGTAAGACTGCTTTCTTACTACACTCAGCTTAACAGAACTCGCTCATACTCTAAATTAAAAATAATGTAATCCTAGCATCTGTACAAAGTTCACGTCCCAGGTCAAAAAGGTGATCCTTCCTCTCGTACGTTTACATTCGTGATAATGTGCCCTTGCCAATGTTTTATTTCAAAGTCCAAGTCTAATGTCGACATAACTGCTCAAACAACGCGTCAACATCCTGGGTTTGTGGTTGTGCGTCTTAGTGATCACCGTTTTCGCAAGTTATCTTTCGCTTAGATCATCCGTGCTACAAAAATTTTGCCATAGTTCTACACCAGTTAAATGTCAGTTTTTGCCTTACTGTACTTCCGTGGTGTCGTGTAGTTTTACATGGCGTGCTGCTAATTCAGTGAAATCGCCAGTGCATATTTCAAGTGTTATTTCCATCTTTTTGTAATAACAAGTCGTAGGTAGGACGGCTCTAAACGTCTAGTCATTCCTTGCCTTCATGTAGCATGTTTGGAAGGCTAGGCACAGTTGTGACTTGAGTTAAAATAGCAGGAACCTCGCACTAGAGCCTGAGTGGCCTAGGTTTCAGCTCGTAAAATGCTTTCGTCAAAGTGATGACGCAACCTGTAAGTTAACCTCGTTGGGTGTTATTTTTGTTACCTATCTGAATTTCTCATGCCTATTCAAGAATCTAAACCAGGTTTCAGCCCATCCATCCTTAAATTTTATGCGCTTTGTCACGTGACGTATTAAATCAACCTGTCTCACTCATTGATTGTGTTTTCAAGTTCAGTTTTGAATTACACAGTTCCCTTTCAAGACATTTACTTTTAAGCGGTTACATTAAACAATGTCCGAGGATTATGTTTAATAGATGTCAAATCTTTTGTAGCCTTGACTTGGTTCTTTTTACCATACATTTTAACCTTCAACTTTTGAGAAGTCAAAATTCTCCGGCCTTCATTTTTGAGGTTGCTTACTTTCTTCAATGAGCTTCGGTCCATAATTTTGTTAGATTCATCAGTCTAGGAGAGACATTGACGCCTTTAATCCCAAAAAAGCTTCGTATGCAGACTTCCCCATTACTGGTTTCATTTTTTACCGAAGATACCTCTTACAGTTTCGAATCTTATCTGATTTGTCACAGTTAACCTATTTGCTATGTGTCAGTTTACTTTTCTGCGTAATAAAAGAGCGGATCCTATGGAGCATGTGTCATCATTTCTCGTTATTCGTTGTTCGAATACGGCACGCGAAAAATCCATTTCCACACGCCATAACCTTGTCACGTGACACTCACGTAAAAGTAGGAATTTAAACTCGGCATGGGTTTTTCTTGATTCCATGCATTAAATGTTACCCCATTATATTTGGTTTGTGGCTCTTCCAGACCATGAGCAGGCAGCGCGAGGAAGCGGACGGTGATAGCTGCACTGAGGACTTCAGTACCCACGATTCCATATCCGAGACCACCGAGGGTGGCTCCTGCAGCAAGACGAAGACTAAAGCTGAAAGTGAGGAATTGGCCAATAGAATGGCGGCAGCTCTTCGTCGAGCTCGTCAAGACGGACTCCCAGACAGTTTGAATAAGAAGCCACCTCTTTCAGCGGCCTTGGCTTATCTGGCGAAGCATAACATCAAGAAGCGGATTCTGCACGTTGGCAATGCTTCCAAAATGCCCGCTGAGTGCAGCGCCCCCGGGGGCGGCATTGCCTATCCCAAACTGACCAAATTCATCTTTGATTACCGCATCAGGGACCCGGATACGCCCGAAGAATTTTTGGACGACACGAAGAAGTACGGGAAATACATGGAGCTGTATTGTGGAAAGGACTTTCAAATTGAGGCAAGTCGTTGTAATTGAGTTTACCGGTCTAAATGTTCCTCCTTATCTTTATACTAATTTCTTGTTAACTATAAGCAAACGTGTCTCGGTTGATATTGTCCAGGTCACCAACGCGTTCCACGAAATTCCTAGTAGCCGATTTGAGTTTTGACCTAAAAAATGAGGTTCGTGAAGCAAGTGTTCGTTGTGCTTTATTGCGCTGGACTTGAAACTGATGCGTAAATTTCTAAATTCGTGCTACATCACGGCCAATTTCGAAAACTTAGTATTTAATCTGAGCACTGGCATTGGAAATGTAAAAAATGAAGTTGCGTGGTAGCAGATCTTTTAATATCCGAACTAGCAATTATTGGGTTCAATTGTCGTCCATTGCAATTGGCTTGTCATGTGTAACACCGAGCCATGCACGATCTCTTGTGCCAGACTGAATCCAAGTATCCGGGCAACGCCCCTTAAATATCGTAATTGTAAGCACTCCTTTGATTACATGGGATCTGCAAATCCTGCATTACTAGAGACGAGGTCACCGTAGCATCGTAGAGAATGCTCGACATCCTAAACATGCGTACTTCCATTTTGTCCTTCACTTCTCACTGCATTCTCATCACCTCCTGCATAACATTTAATCTAATCCAAAGTTAAATCACCGCAAATGGCCTTCAGGAAACTCATCAAGCTTAAATGTGCTGGAACTATGCCCGGCTATGTGCTTAGGCGTGTAAATGGGTCTTTGCTGTTTGCGCTTGGACGGTTGGCCTTCTTGTCAAGACGACTTCAATGTTCTCTAAGTTGTTCATTTTTGTCGTAAGAGGCCACATCGTCAAATTAACCATCACAATAACGCTGGCTCATTCATCTCTGGGAATTCTTACTCTTCACATGTGTCGCGTCATTTGATGTTTTACTGAAACAGCAAGCCCGTTTAAAATTAGTCTGACTTGACTATCTGCACCAACCACCTACTGAGACAGCGACATCGTATAACTCTTTGAATATTCGGACTTTGCGCTTTCCCTCTCTGCACGTCTGTGATTTCTGTGCATCACTTTGAACCTTTTGGCATACCTTGTCACCCGCGGCTCGTCTCACCGGTTGTGTGCTTTAAGAACTGGGGCTGGTGGCAGCAAATATTTTCAAATCTTGATTCGTTTTATCCTCTCGCCTGCACTTAGTCCAAGTAACCCTGTAAACATTTCATCACGTGGTCTATCAGATTAAACGTGGCTGGCTTATCCTGACATTTACCATTCAACCTGAACTTCGGTTCCGGACATAAAACGATATTTTAAAAGTAACTTCTCGTGTAAGTAGATGTCATGTTGGATTTAGATGACGCGTAGGATTGATACCTAAGATTAATTAATTACAGGCTTGGTCCAAATAATCAAGGTCTTTTCGAAGAGGAGTGTCTTCAGTGTTGATTCACGTAACCTTTGGGTGTTTTTTTTTAAAACGCTACATCCCTGCTCTTTACCACGCACCGCCCTAGAAGGTCGCAGGTGATGGCAGCACTGGTGTTTCGTTGCTTTTTTGGCCCGAGAAAGCAATACATAGGACTTTGAGTAATCTAACATGAGAGCAACTAACGTGTGCAAGCTTTTTAGGGCACATCTCGTGCAGCGATTACAAACACTAGTAGATGTTTCCGGGTTTGCCAAAAACATTTGTTACTGTAATCATTTAGAAGACTTAAAATACTCTCGTTGCACATGTTAGGTACATCTTTACTATATGTTATACGAGAAGTCCTCCACGAGTCAGTCCTCACGATCTGCAGTTCATGGCGTTTGTGCGACAGTGGCAATCGCTAGTCCGTGTTTTGTCGCTCTGACCAATGCTTATAACGAACACCTACCGGAATCCCTTATCTCCGGCTGCAGCTAGGCAAGTGTACATCATCAGTTAGTTTCTGTGGCAAGTGGCAGATGACATTTCTGGATATTACCTCCAAGGTTGTTCGTGTGACAAAAGTGGAAACCGAGTTTATGTGGTCTCACCAGAAATCCGTCTATGTCGTCCTCTGTTGCATAACGCAGATCATGCACAATTCTGGTTATTGTAAAGGTGTGTGCCATAGTGATCCTGCAACTCATAGTTAACGGAAAGGCCCTAATATAAAGAGGAGCATGGAAAAAACGGTCGAATTGTTGTCTGTGCTTTTCAGTTTTGGGAATACTGTCTTCAGACTATGGTAATTGGCGAAGTGGCCTCCTTCATGGTCCCTCCACGTCAACTTATTTCCTTCCCTGCCGTGAACAAAAAACTTCGCGACTACATGCTCGACAAGACCGGTCCTAGGGGCTCAAGTAATGCTCCCAAGCACTCTTGTGCTTTCATGAGTTTGCAGGCACAAGGTGGGCTCGGCTATGCGGATCTCGACGACCTCATTACGAATCCCCGGATGTTGGAGTTCATATTTGATTTGCATTCGTAAGTTCCCCTTTGCTGGGTGGTTCGCACATTTTTTCTATTGAGGAGTTTTCAATTCCCAACTTTTTTTCTGTTAATATAACTCGTCAATGCCAAAGCACTGTTGTCTATTAGGTAAGTAAAAACTGTTTCAACTTAAGTATGTCGTATTATGAACAGTTGTAGCGCTTTTTGGGTTGACTTTAAAAAAGGAACGCCATGCTTTGTGTTTTATACTAAAGCGCGCTCATCTGTTCTCGTTGCGTTTTGTCTGTAAGGCAGGATGTCACGTAAATAATTGTCTTTTTTATTTGGTAACTATTTCCGGCATTTATCTTCGAACTCCACTTTCTTAAAACGACCGCACATCTTTTGGCAAGTGTGACGCTTCTCTAATCTTTTAAATACAATTTATTGCTTCGTTTCCTTTCAAATGTTTGCGGCATACGATATCGAACTCATACACTGACTAGTGTTAATTTCAAAATGCCACCACCGGTAAACTGCTAAAATTTTGGTATTTCTAAGTTATGGCGTGCCTTTTGTCCTCCAACAAGCGCAGAGTACATTATTCGATAAGCCGCAATATATGACCGGAATTCGTTTTTGGTGATTTTAACTTTTTACCAAACTCGTGTAGAAACCAAGAGACTGTTATTCAATTTTGCAGGGCCACGTAATCACTTCAATTGTTAAATACCGATTAACGTAACTCACATACCAATTTTCATTTGAAATTACCAATTAGTACGCAGAAATAACACAAAAATCACTTGTTTCTTCTGGCAGCACGCCAGTTAACTTGAGGTTGCCCAATATTCGTGTTCCACTTGCCGGAATGTTAGCATACATTTCCAGTAAACGCACAATGTGTTTATGCGAATTGAGGACCGATTATTGACTTTTTAGTCTGTCTCAGAACCCACATTCAGATGTAAGCTGCTAATTATGCTTCGAGTCTTATATGCAGCAGTTTTTTTTCTGCATTTCTCGACGTATAAACGGCTGTAACTTTCAAGCACTAAATTATTCTGTACTTTTAACTACTATTAGTGTTGAGCAATCAATAATAATTTTTGTCTGTCATAGAATAGTTGGGCATTTAAGAATGCCTAAGTTTAAATTGCTCGAAATTGGACACGAGGTCGACATAACTACATAGCACTACTCGGCTACTCACCAGAGAAATGACCAAAAATGTTGTTAATACAATGTTGTTTTGTTTAATCAATCGTGCACATTCGACATCTTTCCCACTATGGGCTTGCAGTTTTCCTTTTTAATAATTTTAGAGTTGTTCTACCAAACGAAGCTAAAAAGGAAAGTTGGGTAATGACTGCAGAGGAGAAGGCAGAAGCGATACCAAACCTTCGAACTGAAGGAAATGAACTGTACGCTTCAGGTCATTGGTTTGAAGCTGCTGCTAAGTATGAGGAAGCTCTTAACCTCATCGAACAACTTGCTCTGTCGGAAAAGCCTGGCGACGCTGAATACATTCGTTTGGATAACATGCGCGTCCCCTTTTACGTGAATATGGCTCAGTGTCAATTCAAATTAAAGGATTATTACGGAGCAATACGGAGTACCACCGAAGCTCTATCCCGAGACAAGGACAACTTGAAGGCACTTTTTCGACGGGCACAGGCTTACTCGGCTACTTCCGATGTTGACCTTGCAGAAGCCGACTTCTTACGAGTCAAGCAACTTGCCCCGGATACGATGGCGGTCAGCGTCGACCGTGAATTGGCCCACTTGGCGAATATTTGCAGGGAATGTAAAAAGCAGGAGAGGAGATTACTCGCGGGCAAACTGTTCACCCAGTCTTGAAATTTAGGAATTGACCTTGTTTTGTTTGTCAAATTGTATCTATTTAATTAAATTCTTTCGACAACGCCACGGTAGAGCAGAAAGACATAGTGGGACTTTCCGACGTCTGTTATACACCGCATACAGTGATCCCAGCATGTATTTTCACCACAGCTTAATTTACCAGGGGTGTATGGTGACCCAACCTACACCAAAGAAGCTGAGATGACACTCAGCACCGACAACCGCCCCTAGCACCAGCTACAGGCCCAATGGTGCACCCCCTCGGCCTACTTCACCGAGGCGACTCAGACCCAATGTCATAATTTGTCCTTTGAGGAGCACTGGATGTGGCGACCAGCCCCACTTTTACTTCTGGCAAATAGAGATTAATGTAAAGCACCCGTCCAAAAGACAAAAAAGCCCCACCCGGCCCATTAGGATGACCCCATAAACAACAGCAGACTTTGTACAAATAGGGAGTTTATCGTTTCATGTATGTACATTAATCTGAACAAAGTAATCACACCTAGTCATCTTCGGCGCCTTCTGGGGGTCTACGAGCAGCACTAAACGGGGAGACTGCTCTTTTTGATGGCCTATGAGAATTACGGTCGTTATGGCGACTATGGCGATCACGATGTTTTCGTGAATGGGAATGAGATCGTGAGCGGTCACGACGTCTTTTGTCATTGTGACTGGACCGGTGGCGACTCCCACTACGGTGATGCCTATCCTTATGTCTTGAGGACCTAAAAAAAGGTCGAAGTTTTTAAGCACAATAATGGGGTGTCAACTTTCATCATAAAGCATTACCAGCAACGTCAGTTACCTTCCAGTCACTGTCCGGCCTACTACGAACGCACAGGTGCTTTAATACCCGCAACGTCTGAAAAGCCCTCGCAGGAAAGTTTAGTCAACTGATTACAAGACAAGTTTGTTTAAATAATTTAGAATACCTTGGATTAGGAGACGTCTCCATTTCTGGATTGTGCATAAGGTCTAACGGATAGTGTATGACTAGACAAATACCTGAGGACAAGTCCAACGATACAATCATCCAGGAGAACGAACACCAAGTCTGTCGTTTTAGAGGAGATGACGAGTAATAATTTCCAACTTACCTACGATCCTTGCTCCTGTCACGGCTACGACGGCGTTCACGCTGGCGAGAGGCTCTGGCCTCTCGTTCCTTTTCTCTTTCTCTGAGGCGTTTTTCCCCGTACTCCCTAACGTAATCTCGTATCTTTGCATATCCAAGGTGCATTTTTCCGGCAAGGTGTTCCTCCACTCGTTGAGGCGCATCGTCTTTTATTCGAAAGGCACCACAAATCTCACATACCTCCAACTCCTTAGACTATGATTAGTTAATGCTATAAAACCAGAGTTACCTGACCGGCACCGGGTCGCGCATCACCTTCTAACTGAGATCTTTCAAACTTTAACTGCTCACAGAGTTTAAGAACACCTTGAGCCTGATCAACATTGCCTTCGGTACCCAATTGTTCGGCCTGCTCAACGAGATCATTAATTCTTCTTGTCAGAGATGCTATTTTATCAGCCTTCTCAGCAGCGGCTTCGGGATCAGCGGGCGCAACACTCTTACTCACCGATAGACGCTCGTGTCCGCGACGGATGCGCTTGTCGACATCCTCAAGAAGGTAACAGAGATATCGGTAGAACTCCTCTTCGTAACCCATCTTTTCGAAGCGACTACTCTTTTTATAATTTTCTCGCAGCCGTTCATCGTGCATCTTGTCACACGGCCCCAAGTCAGTTTTCGTATTGACAAACAGATCATGAGGACAAAACCCGCATAAGAACGATTTGCACATGTCCTCATCTGACCAGTGAGGACCCTTCATCGCGTCACTGTCAACTGCATCGCGATTTTTTCCCAGCAACTCGTCCAACAAAGCGGCTTGAGATGCCAAGGCCATCGTCGTCAAACACAAGACTAGGGGAAACGAAACCGAATTCAATGGATTTCCAAACAGCCCAACAAAACAAATTGATCATTTTTACAACTAAGTTAAGTTTAAGTCAACTCCTAAATTTAAGACTCCTGCATTAATATGAACATAAAAATTTAATTGTCTTATTCACTAACGTAAAGAATATAAATTTCGCATTTATTTATTTCATTTTATAAACAGCCGGAAGGGACTGAGCTAGTGTTCTTGGCACTACAGAGTAGAACGAACGTGAGGAAATCAGCAGCATGCCTATCTTGCGACACATTTTGACGTAGCGTATGGTGTGATTTTGCTTTCATTGAAAAGACGGCATTTATTTTTGTCAAGTTGCCCATGTTAAGACAGCGTTGCCACGTAGCTTATTTTTGCACAGATGATCACTAATCGTAGTTACTATGGCATAATTTTGGGCATTAAAAAATGCGTATTCAAAATAATATGTCTAAACCATAGAAATGTTTACTGTAAATTTACGTCATAACAGTTAATTTCATGGTCATTTTACCACACATTATAATTGCTTCTGCCACAGTCTCCATATTTAGACACAACTGCAGCCTAACTGGGCATGTACCATCCTAAGAAAAGAGAGATATATGTAGTGTGTTTAGTGTTTAAAAACAAAGACGAAATATGAAGATATTTGGTAATAACTGAAACAGGTAGTGCAGGCTGCCAGTGCATAAATTGTTTTTGATAGGCAATGTGGATTCTATTTGGCGTTTTTAATCGATTCGTAAGTCTGCCTGATGACTTGAATGCGTGACTGTATCCTGGACAAAAAAAATCCTTAATCAAAAACGATCTTTAGTAAATATCTTCTTTACAATAACATTTGCATAAGTATTATCCATTCAATACTGACACATTATTCACTGATGTCATGACGAGCATCCATCGAACTTTCATCTAAGCATAATCTAGTATATGGAAATTGATCTTACTTACATTCATTTAAAATCCAAGATAGACATTTTTTAAGCCTGGAGCTCCACTGTATTATGCAGCCAGATGTGCAGAATGAGTTGGCAAAAGTAAACTAGTATTTTAGTCTTTTTTGTCTTTTTAGTTGACTTAGCTTCAAATCTGGGAGCTGAAATCTGTTACTTGCAACAAGAATGCAGTAAACTACGGCAATCAAAAGTAAATAAATGGCAGCAAAATTTTTCGGCAAACATTGGTGGCAAACAGCTGAGATGCTGCATATCGTAACCAAAAGGAATTTATATAAAGAGATACGTTCAGTGTTGGTCGTCGGTGTAGTGAAGTATTGAATTTGTAGTTTAGTTAAGCTGAAATTTGAATGAAGAACAATGATCTGAATAGGAAAATATTGGTACGCTCACAAAATATAGCAAAAATTGATAAAAGAATAATAAATGCAGCCTTAAGATTTCAGAATTAGATGCATCCTTTTTAGGATTCATATTCATATTAGCACAAAAATATTAAGACATTTTATTAAAAGGTGTTATTTTAAGAAGCACTTAACAGCTTCCCAGCAGCTTTGAAAAAGAATTTATGGAATCTGAAATATTTTTTTTTACCTCAGCACCACTCGTTAAAAGTAGCTATGTCTTAAGTCGATAACATCCAGATGTGAATCATTTGTGTTCGATCAAACCTTAACACTGGCTAAAAAATTTATTAATGGATTATTTATGTCAATCGCTGATTCACGCGGTTCAATGTTTAGTAAGCTCCATGATATAGCCTGCGTGTTATTGTAATAATTGCTGCTTTGCAAAATGTCATGATGCATATTAACTGATGTGTGAACAATGACCCTTTTGTCAGCATATACTACTAGTCTGTAATTTTATGGCGCAACAGGTTAGTTTTTTACTTTTATCATTTACTTGAAAGCTTTTTTCAAAAACTCAATAACTTAAAGGTATGCAACTTATGCTTTTGTTTGCCTTTTTTATCTAAAGTAAGACGTTTGCAAATAATACGCAGCTACTGACGAACCAACGTTGTGAGAATTATCCGCTGGACCGATTTTTACAGCCGTTCCATTTATTTAGCATCGATAATTGCCACGAGAGCAACTAGGAATGTGGCCAGAGTTAATTTTGTATGTTAAACGACCACAATTAGTGTTTTGTAAAGTGTTGATTTAATTCTAATTAATAGCATCAGTTGTAGCAGCAGTTTGTCAGTTTATTTAATTTTTGGTGTGCATTTAAACATATCAAATTCAAAACATGATTGTCGAGGGCTGAGATCAAATGCATGTCAAGGCTTCCCATTTGCTTCTTCCACTAACCGAAAATTTTTTGCTTCCGCATTTTATGTGGTATTGTTAGCCTTCTAGCATTATTTACGAGCTACACAGATCTTCTTGATTTGTTTTAAGTACACTCCTCGGCGCGCTTCTCGTCCAGTTATCGTGATCTTTTGAGGAATGGCGTCCCATCTTAACTGGATGCTTATTAAGAATACGCATTGTTTTCTTATGAAGCGAAATGGGGAACAGTTTAGCCGTGACCCTCTTAATCTGAAAGGGAAGAACTGTTTTAAATACAATGGGCTTGTCCACAAGAAAGCAATTGGCATTAAGCAGGAACGTGGAGGCAAGGGTGTGTATTTCATTACAAAGAAGGCGGGCTATGACCACAAGCCAAGACAGGCTATTGTAAGGACAAAGTTCGTTCGTGGTGATCGTCGAACCCTTCAAAAAATTCGCAACTTTGTTTGCAGAATGAAGTACCGCCGGGAATTAAAGATGGTAAGTTAAATTTGGTTTCCACTATCTTCTTAGCTTGCCTTAAGAAAAGCCAGTGCTGTCTTAAAAAGTAACAAGAAAAAGCAAGCAGGCTCAACATCACAGACAAAGAAGAACTAATTTTTTATGAATAAACATTTGGCGGTTAAAAGTATTTCTGCTGATTAGGTCTCGCTGGGACCGTCGTGCTGGGCAATTTCTTCAAAACTATTCACATGTCTTTGCGCTGTATGTTTCAAATGACGCATTCGTTTTATTCATTGCAGTAGTTTCGTTATACGCCCTTGGTACTGTTACTTTAGCCACTTCCCATGAAATCCATACCTTTCGTGAATGGATTTATCAATGTGTGCTTTAGTTCTGTAGGTTATTCGGCCCTATGTGTGCCATCCCTTAGTCCAGGTCGTCAGTTTTAAATGGCCTTTGGTTCCTGGGTCAATCTTGGTTATTCGCTTTGGTCCACCATCGCGCAGGTGTGGCCGAAGCCCTCTTTTTGACCGACCCCCGTGTCTATTTTTGCTCCAGTTTCGCTCCATGCTAAAAGTGAATTGCCGCCTCTTGAGCAGATTTTTATTAAAAGAACAGCGAAATCGAAATGGCCTCTACTTAAGTGCCTCACTTATTTGGCATCGCCAATGTTTATTCACCATGTTAGGTGATGACTATCACCAGCAAGGCTTGATTGATTGTTGCGGGACCTAATTATCCGGTTTTTAAGGTGCTACGAAAAGCCTGCTGTGACGCTGATTTGTTCTTGCGGCTTACTAGTCGCATTTTTGATTGTGAAGATGTAGTCTCCAGTGCTGGCGCCAAACTGGTTTAACAACTTATTAGATGCGCTATGACTATAGGAGCTCGTTTGTCAACTGAGGTCACAGCTGCTAAGAACAATGCCAGTTTATTAATGAAGCCAGGAAAAGGAATAAGGAAGAAAGTAAAAAATAGTACAATGGGTGACGCAAATGGCTTTAAGCAACCAAGTTATTTGCGGGTGTTAGGTTCCTTTCATAAATGAAACTGCTTGTTTGTAAGTACGTCACGAAGGTTCTTAGAAATCATAGGGCACAGATCCCCCACGGTTGACTCATCAATTGCAGCAAAACAAAGTCGAACCTGATTCCAAAACACCTGCCCGTGTGAGGAAATTTCTTCGTAAGTGAATCCATGCAGAGAAACGGCTGCGTGGCACTTCACTTCCGAATTGCTCACGGAGGGAATTCTGTCATGGAAATCGTATTCATCCGAATACCGAGGAGAGTCGTAGTCACTAGAGTTGTGTGTGTCAGATCGTGAACGCCCTCCCTCATCCGAACTTAGCCAAAAATCCCTGGCGTCCAATGCAGTTTGGTTGCCACCGTCTGAAAGGCCCAGTGGCCCAAGATGGATGCCCCCACGGGTCACAAAAGTTAATTGATCAATAAGCCAGCCATGTCGAATTATTGCACCGACGATTATATCATCCTCGGGTACAGCCACTGTCAGGCTAAAATGAATTACAGTAATTTTAAAAAGTTGCCGAGTTTTCTACGTTTCATCATTTGCAAAGGTTAAGGTTGTGGAAAGCGGCGCACCTTCCCCAAGTAATTCGTGCAGTGTTTTTGACAAATGATCGGTTTTGAAAAGCTGAAATATTAAACACGACGCGTATCAAACGCCATTAATGGGATTAATCGGTTTAGATAATTCGACGTATTCGCATAAAGTATGACCATGTCTTAAATATACTCACGTCGTGTGGTCACCTTCTTGTCGACCGCCCCAGGTCACGGTTTCTTCAACTCCCGTCCTGAAGTTCCGGTATGTGACATCTAGCCCTAGGAATTTATACAAAGGTGATTTCCTTTTAACGGTTTCAGAGCGATCATGGAATCCAAGCCATGTTGCATGGGCACCTAATTTCCCAATATCTGCATCGCACGTACACGAAATTTAGTTTCATGATACGTTTTAAAGTTAGAACATTTGGTCTTTCTAGCAGCAAATAAAGTTTTTAGTTAAGGAATGAAAGTCATAAATGTGAAGCATGGACTCATTCTTTTTCCTAAGGTAAAAGACCAAGACGCAAATCCAAAAAAATATTGTAGGTGTAGATTCTAAAACAAAGACAGCACTAAGGAAACCTCTTGCTTGTTCCACCGTAGGGAACTCAGTCGTGAAAAGTGCAACGCGGTAAGTAAAATCTCAATTATGACATAGAAAAGTGAGGAAAGTCAAAGTTTTGTTCAAGACATAAGTGATACCAATAACCTGGAGTAGTGTTTTGTGAAGAAAGGGGATCCGATTGGAAAACCTGACCAGCGAATATTTTATAGTGGCAAGAAAATGAAGAGGGCTGATTTGTGTGTTTGTGATAGCTACCATTTTCGGATAATGATAAGCAAGTGTGTGGATGGAGGGAAGCCTGAAACCACGACAACTCAATGTCTGACAAACATAACTGTTCTGCCCGCTGCGTCGCAATGTGCGTGAAATTCCTATACAGATACCAATGGTCTGGCATACACAACTTAGGTTGGTGTTTCCAATTGCTAGTGTTCAATCTCATCAAGTGAAACTAAAAAGTGGGGTACAGCAGTATACTCAGCAATGAATTCATAGTTTTCGTTATGATGTACGATAGGCAGGCAGCGAGGATGCTTTATACATTGTATTTACATTTGAACTTATGTTTCGTCAATGTATGCTGACATGATGATTACTGGCGTCTTAAAGTAGTCCAATACAATGCGAGCGTCAATACTTTGCGCCTTCTTCTTTTGTAAATAGAACTTAGCGTAACATTCGTGATAATGAAGGAGTCTAATTTGAATATGTTTAACGAATACCAAAATACGTCATTCAATAGATTTTTATTCAGTTTTTCGTATGAATTCCGAGGCAGTGCTTTCAGAGTAATAACTCTTCGTACCTACTATCCCGGTAAAACCGCTTAATTGCCCGAGGTACCAAACCATGCATAGAGGGAAAATCGGAAAAGAGGCAACTAAATATCAAATAAGCTATTGTAAATTAAGTTCTAACAAAAGTTATGTTACAGTAAAGTTTGACGAAAGAAGCCATAGTCATTTCAACAAATGTTACGCATACGTGAAGTTAAAATTTGGTATAAAACGCCAAAGTTGGAGCGAAAAAAAACCGGTGTTACCTGCAAGTGGTTGTCGTCCATCCCAGTTAATTGCAACATAGCCCTTAAGGGCAGAGATCTTCCACGAATCAGGCGGATGCATCTCATGTGTCGAGTGATTTTGTGGAAACGCGGAAAAACTATTTTACGTGATCTTTACTTAAAATAAATATTCCTACTTGTAGTTGCTGAAATAGTCAGCGTGAGAGCCAAAGGAAGAGGATGCTGTAGGTAACAAGTACAAGGGAGCTGCAGAGATCGCATGAAGCAAAATTACACCACGTACCAAACATGGATTTCTGCGGCACAGACTTTACTGACAGCAGAGTGGCTTCCTCAGGAACTTTATGAACTTCACAGAACTTTTTCACAAACTAAAAGAATGCAAAAAATTAGCCCAACAAACCTCAGTGAACTGTTTCACATAGGCCTGTCCGAAAAAGACATTTCCTTCGGCATCATGCATCCAAAGCTTTCCTTCCTTGAGCAGAGTGACCACATTTTCTAGGGACAATTTTGCGAGACACTTTTCATCTTAAGCAAAAAATGCGACATGGATTTTTGAACAGGAGGCCATAAATAAGATCGTTAATATAACCTAATAATACAACGTAAAACTTATTGGCCATATGACAGGCCCAGAGCATTTTCACAAGCTTTATTAAATACTACCAGCTGGGAGTAAAGAAGATTGCGACCATGACATTTTACATTAGCAAAATTTACTTAGTAAGAGCTAGTTAAAAACCTCAAAGGCTGTCAAACGGAATTTAGACCGAGGAATGTAAGTAAAGAGGTAAAGTAACAAATGATATATAAAATAAGACATACGAATGAATGTGAATGGCTGAAATGCGAAGTATTCAATCATATAATGTTGGATCTCTTCTGTCTTACAAGTCGATAGTACATCAGTGAACAAGGCCTGTAATCCTAAAATCGCCTCGTCACTGAGTTTGCCAACGGAAGCAGTCTCAATCAATAGATCTCGCAGAGCCAATGCACATGTAGTAATTCCAAGCGGCATGTCAAATAATTCACACAACTGAATGTATCGCTGTAGAGTTACACCCTGTTCAAAATCTCCGTTATAAGCCAGGTACAAAATATGTCGAAGATCAGAAGCTGATGAAGTCAGAGAAGACGGAACACGTATGCACAGTTTGTGCTCACCCGAAAATGGTTGTGCTGACATTAGTTGACGAAGACAATTAGATAACGCACATATTGAATAATGAGCGCAGACACGTTCTTCGTTTTCTTCCGAACCAATAACCAAGGTTACGTTAGTTAACTTCCCTGATTGATAAAAATCAAAGAGTTTGCTGTAGCAACTCCGCAGATGTTCGTACTTTGTATCGCTTTTTGCAGACATAACAAAGTTATGAAAATATAAAAAAACACGATCCTAAAAATTGAGGTTCCAAAGTGAACACTTTACTCTCAAAAAGTAGCCGCGGAAATTCACAAAAGAGCCGACAGGAGGGGATGACTAAAAGAGTTAAATAGAATCAACTCCCCTTTGTATTTATACATACGAATAATTATCAGCTTATTAAAAATCTACATTATGAGATTTTATTTCAACCAGGTTGTAGTTATTATAGATATTCTTCCAGCCCCCTTCAGAATTTGTTGTTATTGTAGGGCTGAAAAGTGAACTGATTACTACTTCTGCCAACATTACTTTAAATCGATTTTTCCGGTTACTTAATTAAAAAATTCTCTAGGTATAAAAACCATTCTACTCCTTCTAAAGGAGCCTGAAGCATGTTCGTCAGTGACAACCCTGCCAGCTGACGGTCCTTTACAACCTGAGAAGAATGGCACGACTAAGGATGGCAAATATAATGACTTTTTTGCATTTGACCTCCAGGGGGTTTCATAGCAGAGCACGCAAGTGATTATATAAAGTCAATTCTAACTGACAATCGATGGCAATCAACTCGTATATTAGAATAACGCAGGCTCTTTTAATTTATCTCCACAATAAGCCCATTGGTAAATGGTTGATTGCATCCATACAATAAATTCATCTATTGATCCACTTTTGTGATAGTTTCTCAAAAGCTAATTTACTTATAAGCTTTTCATGCCAATTTTAGGCTACTGCCAAGATGTCATATCGACACTGGCACTAAGGCTAGAATAACCACTTACTTGTTTGACGATTGTTTAAAACCCGCGTCTTTGCGGAGGTAGAAAGCTACCTTGAGAAAGTGCCTTTAAAGATGCACTACATGCAGATAAATTTGCATGTTTTTCAAGAACAGATAGCTTAAATCTATGGTCATATTGATATTTAAAATTGCTTTAATGAGCGAGAACTTTTCTCTTTATTATATCTCAGCAAAGATGTCCTTACCACGCACTCTGTCGTGGTTCCTAGTTCATCTGCCTCTTGTTTTTACCGGCCCTCAAAAACCTTTATCCCTTTAGTAAATGAGCTTTAGTAATGTTCAAGTATTTAATGTGTTTCACTCCCAATGCACTCGAGAAGGAATAGTTATGGTTAATTATTGGCAGACGTTCATGAATGAAACTTGTCCACAGGTTAATTGACGTCTTTGGCTTCAAGAGTTGTAGTTTGCAAATGTTTAATCGTTTGAGTAGGCCACTTGCCGCGACATACGAAAATCTTCTGACAATCGTAAATGATAGTTTTTTCATCGCCTGTCAGTGCACCGTTCTTCGAGTGCTTGGGCATATAAGGAAGAGAATGCAAACATTATTGTATCGCGTACATCATTATTCGCTCCGTCGTCTTTAAGCCACTGCGGAACATTATCATGTAAATGCATTAATCCCCAGCGCAATACTTGGAATCAATCTAGAATACCAATTCAGTTATTAATGCTCTCGCATTTGATCTATTCTAAACGTTTTCTGAACAAAATAACCAAGTTCATCGTTTTGTATTTGACTGCAGAAACTGACAATTTTGTGAAAAAACGTAAAGAGAAAATTACAGATAAAGCCTAACAGAAATCTACTTAGGTTACCCTGACGATATTGTTATAAATGCGCAATTAATCTCATTTACGAAGCATATTGAGCATCCAAAAGCTAGCAATGGGAGTCACAAATTTTATATTACCGCGAGTGTGTAAAAGCGCATTTGGGTGCAATTGATAGCAGTAGAGTGATTTAGAAAAAAAAACTAAACGAATTCAAATATATTGTGAGATTTCATAATTAGACTTCAGCGATTATTGCAAGAAATTTAAATGACACAAGTCTCAATGTTTAATTTATCAGCTTAGAGCATTTGCAAATGATTCTTTTTAAAATTAGAAAAAAATTAGGGATTAAGTTTTCCTGAACTGCATTTTAATATGCAAATAATACTATGTCAGATCAATATTTTTGACGGATCTTAACCTTTACAAACACTGGACATTCAAAAGATATCTAATGTCACTAAGTAAGTTCGAATATTTCCATTATTGATTCCAATACATTTTAGAGGGAGGTTTAATAATGGTGAAAATTTGAGCAATCACATCTGGCGGCACAGTTGAGAATATTTGTAATTGCGAGACACTTGATTGATCATTTGATGTTCTTGTCATATATTGATCAAGCTTCAGTTTTTCAATGTTATTTTTAGAGAATTTCGCGCTTTATTTAATGTAATTTAGACGTTTGGATGCTGGGATACAAACTTGTGCTGCATAATTATTAACTTGTATTTTTCTACCTTTTTACAGCTTATTTATAAAAGCGATTTTTTTATGTAGGTCATGCGGTATTTGTAAAATTAGGATAAGCCTGTGCGGGTTTTTATTTGCCATCTCTCTCCTGTCAACTTTTCTTGTTTTTATTTGCTGTATGGATGTAATTGGCTAAGCTGTACTATTTTAATTTATGTGATTTGTCTACAGTTGTGATGGTTCCCGAAGTCGATGTCGATCTTTATGCCTATCTAGGTCTTACGTATGAAAGTTCAATTAAGGAGATCAAAAGGGCTTATAAAGTGAAAGCGAAGGAATTGCACCCAGATAAGAATAAAAATGATCCTAGAGCAAGTATGTAAGCTTTTTCATAATATTATATTTTCAGAGGAAAAGTTCCAAAAGCTTAAGGAATATTACGATATCCTGTTGGACCCAGCACAGAAAGTACGCCAGTTTGGCTTTTAAATTTCTTAGAGTCAATATGACCTCAAAATTAAAGCCCGAGTAGCAGCTGCAAAGCGACATTCTGAGCTTGATGACGAACGCCGACGATTAAGGGATGGTATGATTGTCAATATTGTTATTCCTTTTTAAACTAGTATCTTATTTGTACGTTTAGTCCTTGAAGCACGAGAGAAAGAGGCCGCTTTTCGCCGTGCTGAAGCCCTCAAAATAATCGAACGGGAAAAGGTTGCAGAACGCTTTCGGAACGAATGGGTGGCTTCAAAGGAAGCAGCCATCTATGCTGCTAGACGCGAACATGCAAAGAATGCAAAAAGTACATTAGGTACCTCTGGATGTCATACCGTTGTTAGGGTAGGTCGCAACTCATTTCCAGTATTTGGTAAATGGCTTTCCTAAATGTTAATTCGGTTTTTGTTGAATTGTTATATTTTTTTATGTTTATACAAGTGCACTGCAAAGCTTTTCGGTAGGTGTCGTGCATATCAGAATTCATTGAGTTGCTACCTAAGCTACCGACTTATGTGTAATTGAGTGTTTGTTTACATTAGTGGCAGGGTAAGAATATACACACCTTTTAAGTGTAGCTAATTGCATTGTAGGCTTTTAAAATCCATGGCTTAAACGCTCGGAAAAGCCGCGAGCTTGTGATCTCATTGACAAAAGGGGTTTACAGTCTGCCATCTGTTTTTAGGAATTGACATATTTTTTTGAGAAGCATCTGTCCCTAATTGATTATTATATTGTTTATTGCTAATATGTTTGCATTGTCTGTCTTAGTGTTTAATATCGAGTCGTTGAAATCTAATTTGTATTCTTAACCTGTTTGATAAAAAAGAACATGTTCCAGTTTTAATGTCGTGGGTGTTGGTGAAAAAAAAAATAGTGTCAAACGTTAACCTAGAACCATCTGTAATCTGTTTAGTGAATATGTAGTAACGGAAAAATCTGGAGATGATTGTTTTCTCGCTATCTACTTAAATTTATGGTTTTGCTGTATGGAGCTACCAAAACTTATATGAGACTGTTTTAAAGACATTGGTGACTGAAAACCCACATTTCTGCCATTTCTTTAGCATCCACTAGTAGAAACCTTGTGAATATTCACCCATGCAACGCTTCTTGCATGCTTGCATCACTCGTATTATATGTCCCATGTCTTTTAGATAAAGTGGAAAAGGAAAGAGGGAAATGAAACTTACGACAAGGAGTTCCTGCACACCTGCCTTAGTGAGGTAATTTGTAACATTTGTAGTATATGTGTTGATTTCAGTAATGCTGACTTGATTTCACTTTTAGTTTGGAACTGTTTCGAATCTAGTTCTCGGGAAAAAAAACAGTGCAGTGGCGGAGTTTTCTTCAGAACAAGAGGCGGTATGCTGACTTGATTATTATCTCAGTCTACTATATTCTATCTTACACTTGAGAGTCGAGCTATTTGAACATTTAAAATAAGTGTAAGCTTTGTCTTTAAGGCTTTTCAAGTAAAAATCTCGGCTCTCCGTGTTATCCTAACTACTGTTCTTCTGGCTTGCTTTGCAGGAAGCTTCCATTAGAACAGCGTCTTTCAGAGCTATTGGATTCCCTGATAATCCACTAACAATACACTGGGCTGGTGACTATCCACTCTTTGAGAAGCCAACAGAAACTGATGCAATGTTACATCCTCGACCCTCATCACCTCTTCATCAGAAATGTGATAATGTGAGTTAAATTCACAAATGCAACCTGCAGTTCTATCTGAGGTTTTCTCTAGTTTTGTAAATTGATTAGTTTGCCATAAAACACATTTGTATAATAAACCCGTCTTATTTCTATTAGGTGTGTCATCTCGTTTACTACTATGTAAGACAACCTAATATTGAGTTAAATCTGCCACGTATTCGACTGCGTAGAATAGAATCATTTCCTTTATAACCGAGGCAGAAGTCCGCTCAAATTTTATTATGTTCAAAATGAAGTATATTTTCTTTTTTCTTCGCTCTTGATAGTGTGCTAATTCGATAGTTGATTCAAACCTAGAACACTTTGTACCTTTTAGAAAATCACTGCTGAAATATTTTTGATAGTCCTATTTTTTCGATGTCAGCCTAAATTAACCTGAAACATCTAACTCTTCGTTTTCTTTTCAGGTGTCCTTTGAAAATTTTGAGTCTGATATTCTGGCGAAAATGGCCCGTTTTGAGTAGCTCTGCTTGCCTCACATTACCCTTGTAAATACGTTTCAATTACATATTTTATGTCGTTACTCTTTTTCGCATTTTCTGCTGTGCGTCGCTAAATGCATTTTCATCGCAAATTTTAAACGATGACGGATACTGTAGTCCGCGGAGAGACGGTACACTCGCACCGTAGATTAAACTTATGGCAGGCGGTGGAACATTCTTCAAACCATTTTCCAATGTATATAAAATACATTCTGCCCTCTTTTGGTTATATCGTCACATTTTTTTGTATTACTATCTTGATTGTATTGTGTTTGTTCCTCCCATTCTTCGGTGCACAGGGGTGAGATGTTGGTCATTTGTTGTGGTCGATAGGCTATTGGAGTGATTAGGTAAAGGTCGGTAAGCTTCCCTTGGAATAGCTAGCGCTGGCCCCTTAGTTCTTGAGAAGCTTTTGTGACGAGGTTTATGCAAAGCAATACATTTGGGTTGTCAAGGTCTGTTGAAGTTGGTGGAAAACTGCGAATGTTGTAGAATGCTCGAGCATTTGTAAGAAGATGGGTTATCCAAGAAAAGCTCTATTGACACCACAAATTAGAACTGTCCGTCAGCCACCACACTGTTGTGAATCGTGTTTATTCACACCCCTTAATCCTGTCGCTCCACCTCCGACACAGGGTTCCCCTTTTCGCAGCATGTCGCCAGCCGCGCTGATCCTCAACTCCTCCCTCATTTACACGGATATTTCTCTTGGATTATTTTCACACGGAGGTCTCGATGTTAGCGCATGTATGACTCACACCCGAGGTATAAATACACACGCGCAAACCCCGCACAGGACACAGCGACACCAACGGAGTTGAGCTCTGAAGTAAACGGTTGTGTCCACGTCCTCTCCTATATTTTTCTTCATCGCGGGTAGCAGGGAATCGTAATCGGGCTCTGATTAATTCCGTGGCCCCGGCGTGGTTCAAGACCACATGCTGGGGCCCACGACAACACTATATGTGTCTTCAAATCCATTCTCTCCGTGTATTGTGGCGTCGGATCAGGGCGCAGACATGTTGGGCCACCTGGCCTCAGCCAATCCCGTGTCTCTCTGCGATCCAATGGCATGCGGGAAAGGAAGGCAGTCAACCGGAGAAAGACACGACTGAGGAGCAGTATATAATGAGCGGCATGACCAGTGTGGTGGACTCGGATGGAAGGCGCCTGACGCGTGGCTCTGGCTTCTGATTGGTCAATAAAGCCTGTTCTGTTGTACCGGTCTTTACCTATTTGGGCTCGGGTATACAGTAGTGACGTACCATGGCGCAGACATATTGGACCACGACGAGCTCAGCCAATACTCCATCTTTGTGTGTTTTACTGGCCTGCGAGGAAGATTTGCGGTCAACCAGACACAAGGATGGATGCGAAGCGGTACATAATGAGCGACGTAGAAAGCACGGAGGATCCAGATGGGTAATGCTTGATATGCAGATCTGACTTGTGATTGATCAATGAAGCCTGTTATGTTGTACCAATCTTGTTTACACTTTTGTTCTGGTATTCTACATCTGCTTGACTGCTGGCCTTCCTCGCAAGCTATTCAAACTCACAGAAGCAGGATTGGCTGAACTGGCGTGATCCAATGTGGTTGGGGCCTACACTGGCCTTTCAAAGTTTCATAACCCGCTTTGATGTTTAACCGGAGACTCCACAAGCTGTAAAACATGTCACAACATGAAGCAAGTAGTAGAACTGTAACTTGTCCAAATGGATTTGAATGTAATGGAAAGATTACATATGTATTCGTCTGTGTTGCTTCCAGGCGGTGTTTCTTGATGTTCGGGACAAGGTCACCGAAGGTGTCTACTCGTCATTGTCATAGCCTTGGGTGCAACCGTGAATTTGCCTTCTAGGAGGGCGTTATTGGCAAAATGTGCGATTTCGTGTAGCTCTTTTGATACCCCGCTAGAACTGTCCCTGAGTGACATTTATGTCAAGTGTCAGAACTGAATTTGCATTTGGAACTTACGGTTATTAATTTATTTGTCGTCGTAGTAAGTCTCAATGCGTTTTTGCAACGCTGCTTTGCTCTCTTCGCCAGATGCCTCTTGTATTTTAGCACGCTGTTGAATACGGATTTTGTTCAGGATTATCCGAGTAAATTATAGGAGTTCTGAATGCAGGATATTTCTGAGTAACTTCCATAAACGAGTCTCATCCGTGGTCTAATATATGCTACCTTTCGTGGTAGAAGTTTTCAGTGCAGTGTCTCGTACACAGTCACTCGATGAAGCATTTGCCAAACACTTTGCCCAATAAAAATATAACATTCCAGTTGTTCATCAAAGCACTTCACCTATTTAGTAAGAACAGCTGCAGTCTTGTTGCCCCTGTCGAGAATTCTCTTACGTTTCTACAAAGTTTAACATGTTTTAGGTCGATAACTTACATTAATAGGTGTGCTGGATTTAACGGGAGGTAATTCAACTGTCGTTGCTCAAGGTACTCACAAAATTCCCTGGTGTGTGGGGTGATGACCGGCACATGGAGGAGGCAGACATTCAAATAAAACAGCGGAAATTTGATAGGTGAACTGAAGTAAAGCAAAGGTTGTTGTGAGGGAGGAATATGTGGAACCTTTGTTGTGTTTCGTGGTGCATTTTGTCACAGTGAATACACACATATTATGGAATGACGTGGAGGTTTTTTGGACGATTGATCTTAAGAGATAAGGGGTAAGGGAGCAGACTGTTTCAATCTATAAACTACCAACGAGGGGTAGTAATGCTAGCAAATATAAGAAAAAACGGCATTTTGAAGAGTGGACGATGGTTTCCGTGAAATAAAATGCGAAAGTGATTTGTGACAAGTGGCATTTAGTAAAACGGGCAAAAGTGATCAATTCGGGTAGTCAACGATTTTGTTCTTGGAATACCTGACACCGACTTCGTAAAAAAACAGTTTTATTTTTCAACGTGTCAGCCTAAACACATGTTGCTAAACGTTAAATGGCTCATCTCTGCAAACTTCGATGCATTTAATCCACTTTGGCACAAAATTTACTTCTCTCTGCATCAGATGTAGGATGGTTAAAAATGGCAAACTGCAGGAAACATACTTTCTGAGTGTAGAGATTAAAAAAACAAGGCACCCTTCCTTTTTAAGAAATTTATTTGCCAAATTTTTGCGGCAAAAAATCTCCAAAGAGGTGTTTTCCAACGTTTGTTTTTTTATTATGGTTTGGGTCACTGAAAAATGAACACTTCAAATGCATGGGAAAGTTGAAAATTTGCCAGCATGATTTGTGCTTAACACGTTGTAGTGAGGTGTAAATATGTCAAACCAATGCGCTTTATGCTGTTGTGAATCGCGTTGACACACATTTGTTAGCCCGATCACACAAGCCTCAGACACAGGGTCCGTCTTTTCGCAGCATGTTGCCGGGCTCGCAGATCCTAAACTCCTCCTCATTAGCGCGAAAGATTATCGTAGAACATCTATGACGCACATATCTGAGGTATAAATACACACGCGCAAACCCCATGTCCTCTTCGGTCTTCTTCGGTTTTGCTGGTAGCAGAGAAGAGTAATCGGACTAGATCCAAATCAGTGGCCCCAGCGTGGCTCAGGACCAGAAGAGGTGAAATATTGATCATTTTGATAAAATTAGTGGCCGTGACTTGAGTATCGAACCATCGCAATCTGGAGCATATTCCTGGACATCACGTAAAAGAATGGACTATTAAAAATGAGGTATTTAAATGTTGTAGAAAAACTGTTAACTGTCATGTTTTCGGATTGAAAAAGAAAATCCTCACCAACCCCATAGTTTTACTCAAGGATCTGAAGACCTGCGATAAAACAATATCATTAGGTAAGGAGATGGAGTGAAAAATGCCTAGTGCCCGTGTTGTAAACATTTAGTTTTCACAATAACTTTGGTATCAAGCTGGATAGACACGCCGAATCCACAGAGAAAAGATGTATTGGAAAGTTAGAAAAACGTACGCGTTTTTACCACATTGTACACTGTAAAGAGCGTATAATATGAGCGACGTTCGCCAATTAAGAAAGCCGAAATCATTTATCAGTAAGGATCAGAATTGTAACAACGAATAAATCAAGACTAAAACGCAAAAAATCCACACGTTCATTTTGAATAAAGATTCTTGAACGATTTGTCTTAGAATAGTTTTTAACTGACAATATCTTGAGATATTTGAAAAAAAAGATACGAGCTAACTGCATTACAATAATGTTTCTTCGTAACACTAAAAGAACCCGAGGAAAAATAAGGGTGCAGGAAGACAACACGATGGGGTTGACAGGACTGCGTACTCGTTCGTGCATGAGCAGCAGGCATATTTGCTTACGCATAGAGCTTTATCACTACCTTGACAAAGTTTGTGGTCTTGGCAACAAATTCACTCGGGCAACACATTAAAAGTGGTGGCGGGTTTTAAATACAGTTTTCTAGGTCTTGTGTTAAATGTGTATAACTACAAGATCATTTTCTTATTAACATGTTGGGGATCTACGATACCCCAAGATTGCTCATCGTCGGCTCTATCTACACTAACTCCCTAACATGCTTTTGTTTACACTTTTTATCAGGTCAGGCTCAACCTTGACTTGAATTAGTGTACGCTTTGGACAACTCACTCCACACGTGGCTGATGCCATTAAAACTCTACACGAGTTCGGGTCTTGTTCCTGTATTAGCGTAGAAAGATCGGTGCTAGCGTCAACAAGGGTTCTGGTACCGTTATTTGAGTGGCTATCTCGTTTGTTATGGGCAAACGCAACATAATAACAAGTTAATTAATGCTCATCAGTCTGTTTTACACAATTATACGTAACCCAATTTTGAATAACCTTGAATTGGGGTAATTCAAACAATAACAACCATGAAATCGCTAAGCTACATGAAGAGCCGTGAGAATTTGTCTTGAGATCTACAGTTCACGAAAACATCAAATCAGACTCACAGAATTTGATTAGTTTTCGTCTCAAAATGCCGACTTTTGATCTGGCATTGTTAGATTGTTAATCAGAATTGTAATACATTAACATCGCTACTACTATCTTAAAACGCATCCAGTACTAAAATTGAAACTAACGTTGCCTCAGTGTGTAAATTCGATTGATTAGGAAATTGGCTAATTTGATGACCTAAAATTCCATAGATATTTCCATTGACGGTTTGAAATAAAACCCTATCGTGAGGCTTAAATATAAATTATTAAGTCCAAATTAATTGCGCATTTCCTCTAATGATGTCTGTAATATTATTTCAACCAATTTTATTGTGTGATGTCAAATTAGGCTGTTTGATTTTTTCAATTTATACAATAGATTACATACAATTTAAGAAAGCACACAGATTCCATAGACTTCAAAATCAAATTTGTAGGTTCCTTTTTTCAGTTTTATTGTGCATTATCAGTTAACCTCTTGGCGTTTGGTAGCAGGAATGAAATATTTACAACTCGCTTTAGTTAAATTTGAAAGCGGCAAAAATCTCCAGGTAATTATATATTCCTGATTTAGCACTAACTACGTCGTCATCATTTATGTGTCACTATTTCCCGTAAAACACAGCTGTTATGGATCTTATAACACTAAGTAACTGGAATAGCAGTGAAAATACATTTATAGCAATGCACTTATATTATTTTTACTGGAGCAGAGTGATATTTGTAAACAAGGAATATATGCATTTTAGCTGGAGATGGTACCAAATGAGATTGGTATGAAAACCTTGATAGTGGGAAAATGACGCTATCAATTCAATGTGTAGTGATAATTAAGCGTAGTCATTAGCATTTCCTTGAAAACAGTTGGCGTATAAGTAAATAATTCGAATTCAAAATCGGATTATAACAAATAAGATTAAATTCAACATATTAACGAATTACGATGACAACACAGAAAATAAGATGTCAAACTTTCCATTGATCTGGATTTATTTAATTATTTGCTACAAAATTCGAGTGTGAAAAAAAACAGAAAACATTTTTATAGGATTTCTGATTGCTTTTGGTGAGTGATTTTGGGATTTCTATAGCATTTCGGAGACTGGGAATGGCTGCAACTTATGACATGTAAAAACGTTGATTTGCCACGTCTTAGTGTTTATACGATGAAGTGAAGGTCACATTTTACAAGTGTTCGAGTTGAATTTGGGGGTAATTCTTTTGCCGCTGCTTGTATCCTTCAATCAAACACCGATAGTGCCGTGATACTTATGTATTTATACATTTTTTTTATTGAAAATGGGTTATGCTGTCTTGTGTGGTCATTTATCTCGAGTAAAGTTAACGGATGTTGCCTCAGTTTTAGTTTTGCTTATTTGCGTTCACTTTAGCGTCTCGATGTTATTCCTTTTGGTGTCTATTTTTGTACTCGATTGCGTAAACGTTGTGCTCTTTTGTTATTCTTAAAAGTAAATAGGTGCTAGTAAGCATTGGCAACTCAGGTAGCGTGTAGAATAAAATATTTTGGCCATAAAAGTTGCAATATTTGTGAAAGTATTTATGTGAAGAACAAAGTTTATTATATACCTGAACTAATCTATCTTTGCTAATTTAAAAAAAAGCTAAAGATATTTAGGGATTTAAGCGTGCATTTTTCGCGTATTCCATTCTGAGTTTATTCGTAGTCCTTATGGTTTCAAATCAGCCAAAAATTTAACGTACGGTTCTTGGTGATCATAGCCTTACTAGAAATAAAATTAATTGATTATTATGCGTTTATAGCATTACCATAGGAACAATCGGCTTAAAACATGGAATACATCGAACTCTTAATTACCTACAAAATTACCTAAGTCTTTAATCGGTAGCCAAGCTATTGTTACTATTTAATCTGTCAGGGGCTGTTTAGTCGAACATAGACCTTTTATTTTTTGTCTCATGTATGACACTTTGTAACACTGCAGCGTAGGGCATTGATTTCGTATTAAATTTATCGTCTCTGTTAAGTTGTCTTGATTTGTGATGAAAAATTCCTATGCTTCTTTTCTGTAGAACCATGGGAAAACGGCTCCTGTTTATGATGTTTGGCTACCTTCTGATTGACCTCATGGCCTCCACGCTTATGTTGCCGTGGTTGCCAACTATAATCAAGGAGATGTGTGAAAAGGATGTAAGTATAGCCTAGCAGTTTTGAAGTCCACTGATTACCGAATTCACTATAACCGCCTTTGGCCTCTCATACCCAGCTGGAGTTTTACACACCTCCTTATAGCTAACAATACGTTATTCAAGTATATTTTTCTCATTTTTTGTTTAGCTGGCTTTTTTTTGGGGTTTAATTTTAGACGACTCTCGTTGTCATTCGAAGATTTGTACACACAAATATATTGGGGGTGCCGAAGGAGGAACAATTATCTTCTCGCGATGCGTCGTTTATTGGCAGTATGTTAGTTATACCTTATTTTCGGTGCGCCCAACTCGATTTAGGCCATTTATCGATTTAATATATGCTTTGGAATGATTGTCATCTTTGAGATTTACTCATGTTATTCTATTTATAACATTTTAGGTATTTCAAGTTCACTTATGGCATTAGCCCAATATGTTTCTTCATCAACTGCCGGATCAATGTCAGACTCCTTTGGTCGCAAACCCGTTCTTCTTAGTTTGCACGTTAGTTTTATTAATTTTGCACTGTAATATGGCGTTTTATGCAATGCTTTGACACTGGTCTATTGTAACATGAAGTCCTAGTCAATTCTTCTCACACCATATTATGTATTAAAGTCTCTAATGAGTATGTAATTGTTCCATACATACTTCTGTGAGTGCTTTTTTCGCGCCATTATTCTGCCCGACCGGTATGTGAAATCATCTTCTTGGACTATATTTCCTTATTTCTTCGGTCAAACATTTATTCTCAGTGATATATCATTAACCAATATTTTGGGTAGCGCCAGTTAGCAACCAGATACTAAACCGTTGGAATATGGTCACAAGAGTGTCTCGTAGATGCGTCATTAGTCATGTTTTGCTTTAAACTGTAAGATTTCCCATTTTACCGGCTAGCACCACGCTTTGTTGGGCCTTTGACGTCTATTATAGGCGAAGAGCAGGGTCCATGTAATCCCACATTCCCCCTCCCCCTGATTAATTATTTGTACGCTGTGGATGTGGTTCTCAATGATTCCGATATCTCGCTTTCTTCTAGGCGTTGTGCATGCTTTCCTACTTACTGTGGTCAGCATCGGGTGCTTCGTTTGTGTTGTTTGTGTTGGCTCGCATCCTGAGCGGTGTGTCTCGGGCTAACGTAGGTGTGCTCTCGGCGATGGTTTCTGATGTCTCGGATAGAGCAACGCGGACCCGAGGAATGGCTGCGGTGGGCGTTGCCTATTCTATAGCCTACCTTGTCGGTCCGCCAGTCAGTGCTTGGCTTTTGGGTCGTCTCTTCTTCAATCCCCAGGCCGGAGTGAGCGTCTTGGAGCCTCACATTGGTCTTGCTGCTGCCGCCATTTCTGCACTCAACCTCATTTGCCTCTTCAACATTCCAGAGACAATGGTCAAAATAAAAACTGACAAAAAGGAAGAACCGGTTGGGTCAAGTAAGAAAGAAGCAAAGCAGGTAAGAAAGATTTTTCTTGAATCCTGCGTACTGTTTGCCAGTCCTCAACACTAAAAGCACGAAATGGTCTAGTAGTTTGGGACGTTTTTGTATGCGTAACCAGTCCTTTGCATCGATCCCCATGCTACTGGTAGCATGATGTCAAACTTTTTATTCATTTGCATTCTAACCAAACTGATGTCCTGCTCAAAGCGTCTATTTATTCGGAATTTTAGAGTGCGTCTGCAAGAACGTTTCGGGATTCGCTCAAGCTACTTAATCCCTTTGAGCTCTTTAGATTTCGCGACATCACCGACAAGCTCGGTACGTTTTACCCCGATGACCCTCTCTTAGTAAACAAATCGGCACTCCATATTTATATTTTAGACATTGGAAGTACCAACTATTATGCTCTCCAATGCATGCCTTGTGTTAAATTTTTTTCACAAATGCCTTTGGTTGTTTTTGCACCCGCTTAACACGTTTTGTTTCTGTTGTTTTAACTTTCTTCGCATCTCAAATTTGCGCCTTAAAGCCTTCTTAAATGGTAGCCCTCCTGGTCTTTAAACAGCGGAAACGCGTTTCTGTCAAATACGCCCCTTTAGTTATGGCAATGACATCTTTGTCTGCACCTTAATGAGCGTGCAGATTTAACGTACATCTTGGAAGACAAGGGCCACTTAATTGTACAAAATGTATCTAATCTATCTTTTTGGATGTCGTCTCGAAAAACGACCATGGCTTGTTGTAGGTCGACTTCAAGTTTTACGCTAACAGCACATTGTCGCAAAATAAAGACGAGGGCTGTGTCTTCACCGTCAGTTCATGCCCTTGTCGTCCTACTCCTAAACCAAACCCTTAAATCGCATTTTGATTGGGCTAGCCCCCGGAATAATGAATGCAGAAATTCATCAAACCATGTGTCTGATTGGAGATAAGACTACCCAGCTGTTTAACCGCAAAAGTTTACATATTACCATATTGCAACAGACCATTTGTTATAATGTAGAGTCATGATTTCACTATGGAGAAGAAGTCTTGTCTTGCTCTGCCTCAATTATCCTTCACTCTACACCCAGATCCAAAATCGTTATTCGGATATAATTTTTTGCCGTCAGTTCGGTCATGGTTTCTTGTTGATAGGTTGACATTTTCTGGTCCCTAATCGATACGACTGTCTTGCCACGCTGCCACTGGTCCCTTCGCTAGGCAAATAAGATTTAGCCTGTACTATCCATTTTTTTGTTACAACTGGCGTGACTTGCGGCGCAAAATAACGCGAACCGATTGTGATGTTCAATTTTACAAGACGAAATGTACATAGAGGCTTGTTTCTTTACGTACGTAAAAGCCTATTTTAAGTTGCGATTCTCTACCACAAGGATGTTTTTTTTTGTAATCTCGAACAGGTAGAACCTCTTGAGGCTTCAAACCACGTGGCTTGTCATTTAAACATCATGAAGGAAATCCGCTTAGTGATTTCTAGCACCCTAACATGGCCTATTTGGCTAAATCACTCCGGCATCGATTGGATTTTTTTATATTTCAAATTTCAGTGCAAGAAAAACTGCAAAAAATGGCAAGGGTGTTTTTCCTCAACATGCTGCTGTTCTCTGGTCTCGAGTGCTCCCTTCTGTTTCTAGCTCAGCTCAGATTCGGCTACACCGGGTACGTTCATTCATTCCTAACTTGTTACTGTGTTAGCCGTTTATGTGTAGGTAATTGCATACCTAACCGTTAAATTTAGTGCTGTGGACTAACCCGAACACAATACCCTTTTCTAAAGTGTCATCAAACGGGCTCACAAAACTCTTTTAATTCGACAATAGGTCTACATGACATACATTTCAAGTGCTCTAATTTCAAGGTCTTCTCTTGCGGTGCATAGAAATCGTTTAGGTTCGCTTTTACCCAAGTTCGATGGTTAATCTTTTTGAAGCTGTCATGGCGCCTGAACGTCATCTGAACTCGACGTGTTATTCTTGCGCTCGTGGCACGTTTTCATTGGTTAGCCTGTTACTAGGCTTCATGACTCTCAGCCGAACAGCGTGTTTAGTTTTAAAAATGGTCGCAATTCCTGCCAAAAAAATAAATTAATCTTACATAAATGCGTTAGTTGCGGAGTTATTGGTGTCTGTATCTAAGAAAAAAGCTGCTCTTCGGTTTTGGACGTATTTTGCATTTAGGAAACAGAAGTCGATGGATCTGTAAGGGAGGGCTGTAGCGCGAGGTGTGGGCTGCCTGCTTCCAACGTAGTATTTTGCGCACTGCCGCCTAAGCCATGATCGCTGAGAGTAATCTGGCAACTAATTCCCTCTCGAAAAGTAGTTGGTTTTGACCCCGACTCGCCGACTCTGGTGCCGTTGACAAACTGACCACTCTGGCCCAACGCTCTGCACGCTTTCTTCCTCCACTTCGTGCCGAGCGTAAAGGGTTGTTGCGTTCCCCAACCATGTTGTTTGTCGCTTTACCTCTAAACAATTGTTAACTTTTGGCCGCGAGTCTCCAAAACAACCAACAACACAGTCTGCATGTAATGGCTCTTTAACGTATTCGCGTAGTGCCAAAGCCTCAGATGCAACATGTTTCCCTTGGATCTCAAGGTCTTCGCAGGTTACTTAATGTCGTGTTTGTAACAACCACTTGGTTATTCAAAACAAGTAAACATGTGCGTGCCTATAAATGCCGTAGGTTGAGAATTCGCGTGTTTTACTAGTACTCGTTTCTCTTTTAGTCGGGATCAGGGCCGTATCTTCCTCACAACTGGCATCTCCATGATTATCATCCAAAGTACGTTGGTCGTTTGCTATATAGCCCCTTAACGTTCAAACTAAAAGCTCTTTAACGTATAATTATTTACATTAAGGCGGCTTTGTGAAGCGGTTTAAAGGGGGTCGCGAAGCCAAAACTGCCTGCTGGGTATGCTGAGCTGTAAAATAATACCGTACTAAAATGCATAAAGTAACGCCGTTTTCCACACCTGTCTTAGGCGATGTATATTCAAGCACTGGCCTACCTAATCCTCGGCTTCTCGAACTCAGAATTACTTTTCTACGTCGGATTGGTCTGCTTCAGCTTTGCATCCGCCTCTTTCGTGCCCGCATTCAATGGCCTTGCTTCTCTGTCTGTTGGGCCGCAACAGCAGGTGCGTTTGTCGTGTGTGCCTTAATGCCTCTCTAGAAGGGTGGGGGGCTGCGTTTCCGAATGTGAGTGGCTAATTGCTACCGTACCCAAGTTAAATACCTACTGTCAAAGAAAGCTACTACTAACAGAAAACGATTTTGTCCTCTAAAAGCAAACACCTTTCTCTAGTTTAAATGGTCTATATCTAAAAGACAACTAAAAGCACTCGGTTTCGACTAATTTGTGGAACTTGATTTGGTCGAAGAGCTTTAGTTCTTGACGCGTAAGATGCCGTTTTTTTAGCGTACGTAGGCGTGAATCCTCGCGGATGGAGTCCCATTAGGTTGTTATGGGATGTGTTTAGGGTCAGAGTCTCTCGTTACTAATACGAGGAATGTTTTGATTTATGCAGACTAAGAGCTCGGCTGTGCTGTAACACCATGGGATCATGTTTCATCCCAGTCACTCAGGCTTGACAATGAAGAGGTGGGTCTAACTTTTGTCCGAAATTGACTTTGGCAACACGAAGCCTCACTGGGCTTCATTTAAACCGATAGAAATCGATTTATTTGCTTGCGTCTATCGTTGACAAGGCACACGACATGCCTTTGGTAGAAGCCACCTTAAATCACCGCTCGTGCACACTTTTGGGTAATACCGAACACCAAGTCAGCGTGTGGTTCCACTCAAAGCCTGACCGCGTGCCGTCTGTTCTAAATGCCTTTCGCAGGGTCAGACAATGGGCACCTTCCGCTCGTTGGGCGGCCTGGCTCGTGCCGTCGGCCCGAGTCTCATCGGGGGGCTCCTGTGGCTCGGGGGTCCCGCCTTCTCCTTCACGCTGGGCGCCATCGCGACCATCTACGTCTCCGTTCTCTTCGCCCGCATTCCTGTCGGTCAGGCATCCTAATCCTCTCCGTCTGATCTTTTTGCGTTGTATACACTGATAGGAAATCACGCTGTTTTCTTTCTTTGATGACTGCTATCATGATGGGGCCAAAACTCGGGTAGAAAAAAAAACTCCGAATCACTTCATGGTAAAGCCGCTAAAGTTTTAGGTTAGCTGTTTTCTAAATCAGGTTGTTCATTTTTACGTGTTATCCATGTGCATTATAAGAGAGCACTAACAGGAATGCTTGAACAGCCCTCTGGCAATATCAGCACCAAAAAGGTCCGAATTTGATTAACAGCAACATTAAAAACCCAACTTGCAAACCCGACGGTTGAAATTTTGTGGGGCTCCGGAACAGATGCGAATCCACGGGTTCTTCCAGAAAAGTCCTTTTGGTTTTAGTTTCCTGGTTAAAGGCAGGTGTCACCCACCTGGCCTTAGTGTGCCATTGCTTCACAGAAAACAAAATACGCCGTGTGCTTTCGATAAACCGGCATTTCCCTAAGGGGTCCTACTGACTGCATTTAAAAATTAAAGTCTCTCGTTGGGACAGTTCGAAGGTTGGTCGATGCCTCAGAAGTTTTTAAGCCTCCTAGTGAACGAAGAAATCAGGTAGTGTGATGATTAGCGGTCATCACGCCTACGTAATAGCGCTCAAGGTTGTACAAACGTTCTCCGGTTCGACCACTTAGTTTCTGTTAATCGTCCACATCCTGACTTAGTTGATTTGAATGTCATATTTGAACAAATGCTAACACCCAGCAATAATAATCTTGCGGGCGCAATAAACAGTCGAACCGCAGCCGTCCTTGGTCGTATTTCGTTTGGATACTACGTGCCTGTACATGCCGCAACAATTTGGCAACCCCGACCATCAACAAAAACAACAAGAACCGCAACCTTTGTTTACGCTTAGAGGCATCAACATGAAACAGCCGATTGGGAACGTAATTTCGTGGTTCCAGCAAGGTTTTCATGACTCATTTGCAAGCTGAATGAGGCATTCGGGGTCCTGGAATCTGCTCAACTGACCACTGTGGAGCTATGGAACCAACTCTTGCCTGCCGATGAGCTGACATAACTTAAGCCAATACGATTTTGCGTGGAATGCGTTATCAATGATCTCTTGCATGACACTTTGTAGAGGAGATTCTTCCTCTAGCGACCCACGAAATATCGGACCAGTTGTAGCCCCCAACCCCCGAGGAGGTGGCAAATACCGCAGATCTCACATTAATTCAGGACTCATCCGTCAATCGGATTCTGCTTCGCGCACAAATACTGTTCCATTACTTGGGCCACCGTCTTTACCAGGTGCTGTCCTTCATTGATGCTTTTGCACTCAAACGTTTGCAAAGAGCGGGATTCAAGTATTGTTTCGGTCGAAGCTGTTCCCAGTGTCTGTAAGTTTTTCTCAGGTTCCTAGTTCAAGGTCTCACGCTGGAATCATGACGCTTTCGTGAATGCACTTCGATTTAAGCCTTCCTATTCACTTGAAGCCTCAAGCAAGCAACCACTACCAATGAACTGTTTGAGTCGCCATCTGTTTCTGGAGTGCTATCTCTGGTGGGCTCGGGAGGTGGCTTGCCAGTTACCCCAACAACGCTCTTCGAAAAACGATCCCTCAATCCCTTCATCTTTTTCAATGAGCAGGCAACGGTCTAATCACCCCTACACACGGGCAAGGTGCCGAACGCTCTGCCTGTGGCTGGTGTGTGTCTGTGCACTAAATGCTTGCCGATTTTGAAATTCCCTTTTTTGTTCAAGAAGAACCTCGTACCTTTTTACACATCAATTTGCACACTTCAGCCCCCATTTGGATTTTAAATTGCTATCGGGAATGGATTTCAGTTATGTAATGAGATAGGAATTTATTTGAATGGAAAGTAATATAAGTTTATGATGGCAATATCAGGTCACCATTTTGTCGAAGAATAATCCCTCCTGAAAAGGCAAGTTGTTAATTTATCGTTAAAACCCAATGAATGATGTGCACGAGACCAATAAACTTACGTGTTCGGTCGTGCTGTACATCGGTTCACTTAACAGATGACTGTGCAAATTAATATTGAGGTCAGAAGGAGGCAGTAACTAAAGTAACGTAACCCTGCCAGTGGTGTTTAACGATGAATTCCATTCATGGCGTAAATAAGCGACGAAACACAAGTGGTCTTATGAATTCGATCGAAATTAAAATATAAGAGAAAACGTAGAAAAACGCCAAAAATATGACAAAGAGGAGGTTTCGAACATCAAGCGGATCTATCCAAAAGCAGCACATCAAAGTGGAATTGGGTTCGAGTCATTATGTGGAGCGTCTGGAGAGTCGTCTACAGCACCATCGTCCTTAGCAGTTGCCCATTCATTGAAGGGGACGACACTCACAGCGCCGAAGTTCTCTAGTAGCCGATTGTTGTATTCGCCAGTTATTGCTAAGAAGAGAAGCTTAATAATTTCTGATCTCCCCACGTTATTGCCAAAGGCAGATTAGGTATTAATAATATATACGGCGCAGTTGTCACTCGTTCTTGAGATTCCTTTATTAATTACAAATGTGGAAAACCGTCTTTACAACAACGACCGAATTCACAGATTTTAGCTTGACGAGATCTCGAAGTCTCAAATGGGATCACCTTTAATCTGCTTTCGGAGTGAAGTGGTGGGTGGAGTAAAGTCAAAATCCAAAAACTGAATCTGGCGGACAGTGGTTATTATCCACTAGAAGAATTGTTTGATCCTAAGCGCCATGTAAGAGCGAGATAGGGCTCTGCTAGTGTGCCGGTAAAAATCGACTCAAAACTCTCGCTGAAAGATGCATACTGAAACAAGATCTGCGTGCAAAAGATAGATCAGAACTTCTAAATTATGCCCCAACAACAACGCCATGGATAAATGAAGGGACACACTCGTGCGCAGGCGCTTCATCCGATGTGAGAGAGGGGAGCGCAACTTCTGGGGGAACCCCGAGTCTTTTATGGACGAATTCACACTGGCCTGTAAGGCACAAAACTAGAAAACGACGTTACAAGTCAAAAGTTCAAGACGGCACTGCACTTCCATTCTTGTCGGAGTAATGGTCCTGAGTACAACACTACACAGCAAAGTGCATCAACGTTTCACTAAACCCACTGACTTCACCCCACTGGTGGTTGCATTGACCTTTCCGAGCCCAAAGCACTACGTACACAAGCACAAGAACCTCGACCCTCCTCCTCCCAACGTTTGAAAAAAAAACCAGAAGATCGCCAAGTTAATAAAATTAGTCGATTTACATCTATTCACCATTGATACGCTAACAGTTGTGCGTCAGTATAATAAATGAAAGCAATAAGTGGAAGATAGCGATCAAGGGAAACGGAAGTCAGACCATCGAGCAACAACACGCAAATAAGATCTGGGAATAAACGAGAGGGAAACGACAGGACTGTAAGTATATACATAAATGTTAAAAAGGAAGCTGTGCGCATTCTTGAGGTAGTGGACAAAGAGAGAGGTAGTCACACCGGACTGAGTTGTGGTGGGGCTGCTCAAGGGGCGGTTTGCTGCTTCTGCTGTTGCATTAAGCGAAGCCGAGCAAAGTCCTCGAAGATGAGGTCATCATCGTCGGTCTCCGGCTGCTGAGGGCGGGGGTGGTGTGAGGAGGTGGTTGCGAGGTGCAAGGTGGAGGGCTCTCCCAAGGCGGGGGGCTGAGGGTGGTAAAAACAGTTACCACTCGGTGGCGCCGCGAAAGTCGGGGGAAAGTGGAGGCTAGAAATGAGGGAGTAACGCAAAATTTATGATTCGGGGAAATTGATCAATGCCCTTTGTGGTTAATAATTGGCCGCTTCGTCCTGAAATGCCATGGAGCTCGCCCTCCATGTATCTCAGATGCAACTATTTCCATTATTAAAAAAGAAATGCAAATTCTTGGATCAGACTGGAAACCAGCTGGCATTAAAGTAGCAAAGATGAAAAGTAAGACAAAAGTAATTAATTGGGTGTTCCCACGAGAACACACATATTATGCTGAGCGAGATTGATAACCCACGAAGATGCACAATATCCAATCCAAAACAAGGACGACTTTTACTACAAACTGGTTCGTTTCCAAAACTAAACATTGGAGACCACTTTCATTATGCAAAGTAGATTAGCATTGGTCCTTAATAATGCTAATTTGGATCCTTGTGTTCCAGTCAATGAGCGACGGAGAAACAGGATACCTCGGATCTTGACAATACCACCAAGTTAAAAAGAAGAATGTGCCTTAAAATTGGTTGGCATCATGGGTAATGAATATCAGCCACTAACTCAAAAAAAAACAAGCCTAGCTGAACTACAAAGCGTTGTGCTTCCAGAGGAACACCGTCTTTCAAAGCCTTTAAAATAGATCTCAAGATTTCTTTTACTATGATAGAACGCATAGGCAGCTCAATGGCAAAACTCGCAAGATCAAGCAAGAAAGCAACTACACGCCAAAATAAAAGAAATGAGTTTGACACTAAATTGGGGATGGAGAGCGAACGAAGGGCTGTGGGTTTTTTGAGTCTCATTGGCTGACACTGCGAGGCGTCTTAAAGGGGCGGCCTAGACACCGAAACGCATTGGTGGGACACAACGCAAAATCGTACAAATTCAACACAAAAAAAAAATATTCGTGAATGAACGAAAGCAACTGCATGAACAGTTACCATATAAACTGGCCAAAATGATGGGACGATGGTGGAGTGTGCGAATGGAATCGTGCAAATGCTAATCTCCCGTCAACGTGCAGCCTGTCAACTGCATCATGGAGAGTGGAAAAAAGGAGGCCTGGGAACAGACCTCGACTAATCCTTAGGCGGTAGGTGCTGGACCACATGACATTCAAAGTTAACGCAGCGCATTTTTACAAACACAAAGTGGTTTGAGAACTGTGAAAAAGTAATTGTAACCTGTGGGTGGATTTTTATTCGCGTTTTATAGTGCTCAAGGAATTTACTGCGGAATTGTTTGCGAAAATCACGGACATTTGGAGCGGGCATGAGAAGCTCAATGGAGACATTTGACATAAGGACCTCCACCCTGTCTGAACGGCTCCAAGAGCAACAGCGGGTTCATAAAAATGTCAGAGAAAGTGTTGGCGTCGATGACGCACAGTGAACCGTAAAATTTTAGGAGACGTGTATTTGACTTTAATACTTTATCACACGTCGCTCGTAAAATTAGCGAAAAGCTCTTAGATTGTCTAAATTAGTCCAAAATATGTGAGTTACGAACATGAAATAAAGGGCAAGTCATGTTTTTGATGCAATGAGGTAGTAAAAGAACGAACTTGGCGCATTTCATATCCGAAAAAAAGGCAATGACTTGCCATACAATTATATACGAGCATTTAGGAATCGGACATAACATAAGTAGTTGGCGAAGAGGGTGCCGCGAAACCACTAAATAGCAAACAATTGACCAACGAATGTTATTGAACACATTTGGACGTCTTTCTCTTCCAGAGCAGTGGGTCAGACATCCACAATAGCCAACTTCGCCTTTTAATGTGATGGAATTTCACGGGTCACAACAGTTCGCTTACTCCACAAGTTATTTTCACACCGAAAGGCGAACCATTTCGGGATTTAAGCACAGCGTAGAAAGCCTTAAATCGCCAAACGTAGATGGGCCTTTTTTGCTTAACCTACGAAACAGAAGCAATTTCTAGACAGATCAACCATTTTTTATGACAATGAGGACTGTTGGGACAACGAGATATCTCGAAGTGGCAAGGGAAACACTAACAACGAAAATTGAAAACAAACAATGGCCGGGCAAAAACAGCTATGACTGGCGGTTCAGTGCAAGCTCACAATATCCATGAGAAAGAGACGAAAAGCTAGACCAAAAACACGAACCATCACTTGAAAGACCAAAGTAATCAAAAGAGAATTTGGAGAACCTTGTGGTCGCTGACGGCGACGTAGTTTACGCGGTTTCGTTTCGAAAGGACGCCGGATTTGGTGAAAAGGACATAACTGGGAATTTATAAATAAAGAGAGCTATCAAAATTGTAACAAGAATTTAGCGGCCTGGAAGAACATTGCGTGTTTTCAGCCACCACAGCCTAGTCATTTCACTAGTGCCACATACACGAATACAGTGAAACCAGATCTACGCTCACTGTCTCACTGTCGGTGTTCCTTAAAGTTCACTTCCACAGATCACCGTGTGTAGTCAGCACATTGCCCCATGTTAGGAATTTACAGTTTCAAAATTGCACGCGGTAAGAAATCCATTTCACCAGACACCATCAAACAGTCTGAGCCATAACTTTAAACATCCATGACACGAATTATGCTACTGAAAGACAGTAATACTTTAATTGAAAATGAAGTGCGTCGTGACCTACTTATCAACGCGTCCCCTAGAGGCGTCCGTGAAATGTTACGCCTGAGGTAAAGCGGCCACTACAAAACACGAAAGTACCGGCTGTACATTTTTTACCATACGACTACAAGTCTGGCAACAAGCACATGCTTGCATGTTCACATTCTTCGGAATTCGGCATTTGCCCTGTTTGCTGGTTTAACTTGGGCACTCTACCACAAATTTTGTCCTCTGATTTAAGACGGTTTTGCCACAAAAGCCAAAAAAATAAACTAGATTAAGTAAGTCTTCCAAGTTGTGGTTCAGGGTTTACCATGGACGAGAAAGTTAAGTAAATGCAATTCAAGTTTTCAGATGAAATTTCAAGCATACAAAAAATGCCCATTTTTAATTACTGGGGAGTTAAAAAGGAACATAAAACGGCCGCTTCCAAAAGGACTGTTTCAATTTTTCAAAGGCACCCCTGTTAGTCCTTACTGCAGCCAATCATCTTTCATTAAAAGTATGCGAAAATGTCAAGGAATAGAACGTAAGTAGATCAATTTAAAATCAGTTAGCAAGTACAATGTGCTCTACGCCACATTAAATCCATGTCGACAAACCGAACAAAAGTGCTAGGAAATGATTGGCCAATTATACAGCATCAAGATCACAATCATTTTTTTTGCGGATAGTAAGGAATTGCTCAAAACTACATTTAAAAGAACTGCAGTTACAAGCATAGACTCATAGAATTAAAAGCTGTGGAAATCGAATAATTGAAGATGACATAACACAGAGGATATCAAGTGGCCATACACACTTAGACCAAGGTATTTTTTAAACAGGACTGAGGTGAAATCGACGACGCTGCACTTAGGAAACATGACAACTACCACCAAAGACATTTACCCATTGCTACTGGGAGAGCGTCTTTTCGACTGGATGCCAAGGAAGTCCTCAAGCGTGTCCGTATTCTCCGTGGACACGGCCGGTGCGAAGGCGGCCATTCCATCGGGCATCTCCGAGGCTCGCAGAAATTCTGCAATGTGCGAACTCGCAGCGGTGGGCGACCTGCCAGTGGCCGTGGCCGCCCGTTTCGCCAGCACACCCATCTGAGGACGGGCGCCGAAGGTGGCGGCGGCAGCAGCGCCGCCATTGGGGGCTGCGGCGTCGGGGGGTCCCTCCGCACCCTCCCCACCACTGCTCTCGTCCCCAACGCGACCTGCCTCCGTAAAGTGGAAGTCGTCCAAGGCGCTTTCGAGGCCTGCTGTGGCTGATGACTCGGGGTTGGGGTGAGTCAGAATAAATGGAAGCTCTAGGCAGACGTCGCTAAAATAAATTCAACCAGACGGAACAAATTACTTCAAATAATAAGGTGTTTCGTAGAAAGATGCTCTGTTTAACGTTATGTTAACTTGAACATATTACTGGAGTGAAAATTCCACAACTTTAGATAAGAGGAAGTAAGAAACCACTGATCCTTGAATTTGGTCAAACGAGAATGCTTTAACTATGAATTGAGGTCAAGGGCATGTAGAGATTCGTGTTAGAGAGCTCGAGGTAGGTATCGTAACTGTTTGAAAATTATAAATTTAATAAACGTTAGTGTAAATAGTGGTTACTAAAACACAATCAGAACAGATGATAAATTCATAGACAGAAATTAAACCCAGTTTTATTAAGGATTTTCCTTGAAGTGATTTGCATAGATACGAACCGAAGAACGGATAATGGAATACCCACAAATGGGTTGGGTGATTGCGTTAGACACCATCTCCGACGACGGCAACCAGACGAACGATGAGCGACGGCACGCAGGCGCCGTTTTAGTGTCCGTCGCTGATAAACCGATTGCAACAAACGCGGACCAAAAAAGCCCTTGTAAAGCCACAGAATATCTACATAGATGACTGCAGTCAATTAAAAGAGAGCAGCAGAGAATACCAGGAAAAAAGGAATTAGGACAAAATCCGGGATTTGGAACGTGGGTTGGGGCGTTTCATAAATGCAGACTCGGCGACTTGACTGCATTTCGACTAGTTCATCGAAAGTGGATACGTTATTGGCATTCTCAAGTGCAGAACGAATGGCGGTGTGGCTAGACAAGGAATCGTACTGATCACAAATGACTTGATTGGCCACACGCCGAGAATAAGGCGACACTTATTTTGAACCACCTTGGTTCACGCTCCTTAATCCGGTCGCTCTAGTCATCGACAAAGTGCCCCTTCTTCAAAGCGTGCCGTCAGACATGGGGGACCTCAACTCACCCCTAAGTCTCGATGTTAGCACATCGGTGACACTATTTCACACATCAGAATGATTTGAGACCATATACCGGGGACCACAACAGACTGGTGTGAATCGTGTTTAGTCAACCCCTTAATCCGATCGCGCCGCCTCCGACACATGGTTCGCCTTCTTGTAGCATGGCGCCAGCCACGCGACTCCCCAACCCCCCCTTCATTCACACGAATATTTGGAATATCCTCACGCCTAGGTCTCGATGTTAGCGCATCTATGACTCACGCATCCGAGGTATAAATACACACGCGCAAACTCGACACAGTTTCGGTTAAGCTCTGAAGTAAACGGTTGTGTCCCGTCCTCTCCAGTCTTTTCCTTCATCGCGGGCATCAGGCAAGTGTAATAGGGCCAGGGTTAATTCCGTGGCCCCGGCGTGGCTCAAGACAACATGCTGGGACCCACAACAATTGGTGACCCCGACGTGATCCCAACGTGATGAAACCACTTTATTTTCGACTCCATTGATTGGCGATCTCCGTCCAATTTTTCACAACAATACTAGCTACTACATTTGGTGACCCCAATAGTTGTCGTCGGGGTCACCAATTGTGACCACCCGGCATGGTTTAAAACCACATGCTGGGGCCCACAACAAGACCATGCCGATGGATGAAAGTCAGAAAAGGGAAGGGAACAGTTCTCTGCATAATGTCAAGAGATTAGATTAGCGAAAATCCAGAGAGAGGTAGCAAAGCTGGTCTTTTGGTAGTTTTAACAGTAGCTGTGAATCACACATGATGCCAATGTCCGAAGAAATAGAAAGCAATAGTATGAACACCTGAACTGATTTTCAATTTGTTTAAATTTTCAGATTTGTACCACTTATGACACAAACAGAAACCACTGACAGCATAACCAGTTGTTATCTAGGCTAAAGCGAAGAGAGGCCGAAATGAATGACCGATCGAGCTAAGGGAAATTGGTAGGCACGGAAATGGCTATTTCTGCCAATCGTTTTTAATAACCCATAATTAAGTAAACACACCGCTAAATAAAATAGGTTTGTAGTTAACTAGTTGTTAGCTGGCAAAGAACAATCAAAGCGGCGGCACCGTATGACCGATTTCCTAGCTAATCTCCCAGCTTGCAACTTTGGCTACTTGTTCCATCTCGTGCACCAAACAGACCCGAGTTCAAACACACAGATAGGAGTTGCTGGGGTTCGAAAACACGTGCTTTACAAAATTAGACATCTTATTTACTATGCCCGAATACCGAACGGAGCCGTCAAGAAAATACAAGTATTTATGACGACATCCAAATGTTGGAATAAGTCGAGTGAACGTAGCGTAGATATATATCCACGAAAGCCACACGTAGCACTTGAGATTTTCGCTAACAGAAAGCACAAAGTTCAATGGGGCAGTAATTAAGGAACTTAAAAATTGTTTCATTGTGTTGGATGGCTTTTAGCAGGATTTTATCACAAACTCCGGGAAAGAGCCTTAGAAAGCATTACTGAATCTCAAAATAAGATTTTACTTCCACTGCTTGGAAACAGTATAAAAAGCGAAGACATTTATTTGCGGGGATCACATCCGCATGACACACACACACGCGCAAATTATGTTGGCACCGGCTTTGTTCTTTGTCAGCAGCTGATTTTTTTTGGAAAAAACTGATTTGTCATGACGACCGGAAACTGATTGCTCAATAAATCGCTCACACTGAGGTCATTTTTTCACAAACTGGCACAATGTCGCAGATCCTTACACGCTCAGTCTGTTAGTGCAATAGTTACTTTTCAGTAAATAAGGGCAACAACGTTACACGACAGTCGACGGTTGACATTTAAATATGCACATTTTAGGGAGAGCATTCCGCAGCACGGCAGAACTGGCACGGCAGCCTTGCACGATTGCCAGACGGTATTAATCACTGCGTTTACTTGCCTTGCCAAAGTGCCTGGCCATTCAACCAAAAGCAGCCCTTAGTGAAGTGGATCAGTGGGTTAGTGGAGTGACTTAGCAAAATTGCCAAAGGTAATGACGGATGTGGCTAATGCAGCAGATTGCACACAGAAAGCCAAGTGGTGTTGAAATAACGAAAAATGTGGTTGCATGAAGTTCAGATCCACGATGGACACTTACCTCAACCCGAAGCCGAGAACAAGGCGAATTTTCACTTTGTACTGAACAACGATGCCCAGGGCCTCACGAGAGGAGTTGGGAGGGATGCTGAAAGGAGGACAAAAACATGCTAATACGGGTGTTATGCAGGCGTTATGACGGACGCCGCCCAATCGCTTATTACCGTTAACATTTAGCGGCCATCAACTCGAGCTACCAAAGTCCGGACTTATCATCGCGTTGGGTTTAGCCGTCTCAAACAAAATAAATATTTCAATCCACGAACTACTCCGCTAAATACAAAAACCCCATCGCACAGGTAATACCGATGCATACTGGAAGATTTCAGTCAAATAGAGGCCAACATCTGGTGTGATTAATTTACCCATTTTGTGAGACAATAGTTGTAAAATAGTAGGTTCAAACGACCATTATAGAAGGAAACTCTGGGTAAAACAACTTTGCATTCATGGTTTAATTAGGTTGAATATCACTTTATTTTTTTTTCTAAATGGAGTGACGAATGTGTGCGCACTAATTAGGCGGACCTTTAAGGCATTAATTGGCCTTTCCTCCTCGCCACCACACACGTAATAATCACTAGCTAATGGAGGGTAACATCAAGTCTAATGATTGCGTGTCGTATTAATTAGCGCACTCTCCGACCCCCTAAATATAACTTGGCCAACAGAGAGTGCCATGTCCATTACGGAAACGCGACTAGTGCAGGATAAACAAAGCGCTAGTAAACGAACAAGCGCGGTGCGACGAGTAGTACATAACCAGACGTCAACATAGTCGGCCAATGACAAGATCAGGCTAAGTGGTCTGTGAAGGAACAGGAGAATGCTGAAAAGGCGTTCCGTGGAGAGCCGAAATGATGAACAACCTAACATTTGAAATGAACAAAAAGAATGAATCTACCAAATGAGACGCCTGTTTTGGCAAGTGGATTTACGCTGGCTAAACGTGCTCTTCAACCGAGCTCCATCATCAACAAATTACGCAAAGCTAGGCTTACGATGTAAGCGGCTCAGACGCTACATAATGTCACGCAGAGTTGTGAACAATAATGACTATACGAAACCAAGAGGATTTGTCCTACTGCCTAAGAATGATAACTTAGCGCATGTAGGAAAAATGTTTTCATCCAGAAACGCCAAACCTGAAGTTTGTAATTGGCAAGGAGGCATTCTATTTGTTTAAAGGGTAACTGCAGACGGCTTGGATGAAGTGGTAAACGGCCTGTTTGTTTTAGCTGATAGAATAGAAACATTTATAAGAGTGGCGAGTGGGTGGCTGTGCAGAATCACAGGAAACGCACACGCGGACTAATGAATTCCAGCAGGGAAAAGGGCACTATCTCTATGGGTTTTCTGATTAAGATCGACGAACCACATAAATGACACCGTGTAACGGTTCCGGTTTGGCGAATTATAGTCGTATGCCAGAATCATTCATTGCTGCTTATCGCACGAAATCGGCGGAAACAACGGGATCCATTATAGAGGACGTGATCCACCGTAAGTCCCACAACATGTATTAAATATTTACTCACAATTTACACAATTTAATTTTGTCCCGACTTACTTGTTTTAGAACTATTTGAGCAAATAAAATGAGAACAACTTGATAAATAGGAACGCTGGAGAGATTTATGGGCGCATGAGAATCCCACAGGTGATTTTTAATCCCATGATTAATTGGCCCGAACAGAATTGAACCCACACCCTAAATGGCATTTCACACCCACACGAAGTTAGCAATCAGGAGGCGTGCACCGATTCTAGTTCACAGCTATTACACTCGCCAACCACCAGCCACCAACCACAAACCCGCACATGGTGGAAGAGGCGAGGTTGGTGTCTTCATTCTTGAGGTCCCCGTCAAGTGCAAGACCGGATTTATCCCGGTTGTTTGAGAGAAGAGGACACAGCCGGTAAACTTTGCACCAACCAGTCTGACTAGGCCAAATCGGGAAGCCTTCCCTAAAACAAAAACAAAGTTACTCTTTAAGTAATTTGTCTTGGGAGAATCACAAAGACGTCCGCCGAGAAAAATGAAACTATGCACTGGAGGATTTCCTGATAGGTCACTGCCAGTAGTTCAACCGTGAGCTCGACCGTGGAAAAAATGTATATTAATTTGACTAATAATTTCGAATGTTCTGAACCAATTAAGAGAAAAATTGATGAAGAAAATAGACACCCACTAAAACCTTTACCCGAGAACAAAAAACCACCCGTATTGTATAAAAACGAGTCGACGGTCTAATTTTACGTGGTCGAGCTGATTCAGGTAAAATTACGACAGATTACGTTATTTTATTCAGTCCTATAATTTTATTTCAGAGGCACTTTAGGGTGGTGCTTGGAAGTTTTACTGGCAAAATTATCTCGGCTGCCGTTGACTCTTAGAAGCCGAACAGACTCGAGCACCTTCAAACTCGAGTGAGAAGCTGAAGGTGCGAGTATTTGCGAGGTGGTTGCACAGTAACAAAGCATTTTAGTGGCTTGCGTCAGAACGCGAGGCTTTGTTAGCTGTTAGGTTATGCAAACTCCACAATTGCATATTGTAACGACTGCATTAGTGGGGCGAGTAACGGTGCTTTTCACGCTTGCATTAAAATGCAGCTCAAGATTTAACGGTTGCTATGGCCAACAGGTGAAATTAAACGAACGGATGAGGATTTGCCTTTTAATGCTACAGGTTTTTGGCAAATTTTTGGATGTAAATGAAGTGTAAAAATTAGCATAACATTTAAATGGGCGAGCTAATCATGCCGAACCCATCTTCAGTTTAAATATAAGCTGTGACTGAAAGCAAATAAGTGCTCTCAGTTCAACTACACAGACACGAAACATTGCTGGCCTTTGAAGCGACACGCTCTGTAGCACTACGATTTGTGCGCGAGATTTTGTAACAGGAAAAATGTACAGGGTTGACGACTTGGGTGAGTGAGCGTCTGGATGTTTGGCACCTCAGTGAATCCACTTGAGGCACGCGGAAGTGTCGAAGAAGCGGACAAGATCAAAAGCACAAGAGATAACTCACTCGGAATTAATTTCGGCGACGTTGCACTTGTAATGGCTTGCATTAGGCAAGCAGATGACTGTATACTGCCGGACTAAAGGGCAAACAGATTTATGCGTAAGGCGACGCAAAGAACGTGATCATCTCATTTTTTTAATTTAGGGCGGCAGGAAATCTGTTCGCCTTATCAGTGGAAAGCAAATGATTATTTATGAGATCATAGGGTTGATAAAAAAAATCCAAAAGCCAACTGCAATGTTGTTCGCGAAAAGTGGGACGTTACTCAGGAGCGAGATGATTCCATGCAAAGCGAAAACGAATTAAGGCCGGAAGTAGTTTTAAGTAAACCGAATCAGGGCCATATAGGAATTTCGGCTTAGGCAAAAATTGCGCAAGGTGGTGTTGTGGCACTTCCAAAAAGCCATGTCTTCTGTTTGGGACTTCTGAAATAAGGCCTCCTACAAAACAAACTCCTCAACTGGTTCAATGGTGCTGTTGGCAAATCTGAAGACAGTCAGTTTGCACACGCCGACTTGGGTTCCGTTCTAATGGGAAAAGTAGTTTACTTCTCCTCAAGTGATCAGAGATGCCGAGAAAACAAGCCTACACCAAAACTGCTGGCTAAAGGCGAAAATTAGAAGTCATTTAGAGATGACTGGGAATAGGCCAGCACGATGGTGGTTTTAAAGGTCAGCTGTCCCATTACAGGATGCGAGAAAGGTAGCCGCCCCCATAAACGTGCCTGCGTATTTCGGAAAGTAAAGGGCATCAGTTGCGAAATTTCTTACCCTTTGCATGACACCGCTTAATTCGACATCGTGGAAATTCTGAGCCAACGAGAACTTATCAAGCTGTCAAATAACTTCAGCAATATTTACCTTAGACATCTGACCGTCAAAATGAATTTGGTTTGACCTTGAGGCAGGGAATACCATGCCGTGGAAACTCATGACTTATAAAGACCGGTAACTGTAAATTAGAGGCAATTTCGAAACCTGATAGAACCAGAACGCGTGAATTGGAGTGCGACAGAATACGCTTAAAAGGTAAGTAAGACACATGATGCAGCGCATGACTTTGTCAAACGAGTCTGCAAAACACCATCAGAAATACAGGGGCACGTCGGTCAACGAGAGGGTAGCAAAACAATTTTTAAAAAAAGGTAAAAACACTAATTCAATCAGTAAAAACTTTAATATAGTCGCAAACGTAGTTCTATTACGATAACGAACTAGCTGAATACACACTTCTTTAGAGCTGTGAAATGTGACAATAATATCGTAAATATTAGGCCTTAATGACTATCCCGAACTGCAACGAAAAGGAATTAATAGGTTAAATAAAAACTTTAACAAGTAGGCCTATCAGTAGAGGTTAGTGCAAACAAAGCAGTGGCTTACCAATTAATTTGATCTTTTTGACAGTTTTGGTAGAATTATTGTCCACAAGAACGTTGACTACTATTGATTCTCCATGGAAGTACTTCTGAAAGAGAACATGGAAATGCAAAGAGCCACCGGACTGCTTTACCTCAGACCCACGTACAGTGGGCGCTGAGGTGTGGAGGGAAAGTGGGTGGCTAACAGTCGTGCTCGTGCGCAAAACATCAATCGGTAACCTAGAAAGGCATAAATGTGGCAGTCTTGTTTGTAAACAAGACGCTTTTAAGAAAAAAGGACAAGGAAATTCTACCCACATTACGAAAGATCGGGTCACAAATGTTAGATGTTGGAATCGTGGCATTTCTGATAGGGGAATAGCGAGGATGTGTAGAAATGTAACACGTACAAAGTCTGACTGGGAGAACTTCTAAACAATCAGAAGTGCGAAATATGCATACTTTAGGTAATTTCGTAATTTAATTACACAATCTCTGAACATTAGAAAAGAAGCACAAGACAGTAGTAACATTTCCAAATGGCAATTTCCATGCATCCCGAATTCAATTGACGACCGCACATTGAGGGTAAGTGCATCGGGAGCCGAAAAGGTCGAACTACAGACACTTGTGCTCAGTTCAAATGAAATAATGTAATTGAAGTTTCAACGCATTAGAATGCAGTGCATGGTATCCATAGTAAATCTGCGCAAGACGCTGAAGGCAATGGCTAAGAGCCGAAAAAGTTCACTCGAACAAAGGCGCTTGCCAGAAACGAGAGGGTTTACGTGATTGAGTGCTCAAATCAGTGCGCTTAATGCGCGCATCCGAGCCCATTAGCGCACGCTTGTCATCAACGAAATTCCGCCTCCCAAAGGTGGGAAACCAAACCACGAGCCCTTGTCAGTCGAGAGTGCCCACGCCCTCTAGACTACTAGGAGTAAGCACTGATAACCGGCGTGGGTTGTCCCCTATAAAGTGCCAGACCTTTCCTAAAGGAGCGAGTGGCAGACAAAGTGCTCGACTTCACTCAGCCAAAATTTGTGGAAGGTGATCAAGCAACTGTCGAAGTTCGGATTTTCTAAAATTGTATGTCAAGAGTGGTGCTTAGTTTCTTTGCGTCAGAAGCCTATTTGATGTGAAGGGTGGCTCAGATGCAACCGAACCCCAATTACTACCATTAAAAGCAATTATAAACGGAATAGAACTCTATTGTCACAAAAACGATCCTGGGTGTGAATCAAAAAGCACTAGTTTACAATTTCAAAGTCGTTATTTGATTGTGTAATTAAGGTCTGTTACGTTTATTTGTGACTTTTAATTATACTTGGGGTTCGATTACACATGGGCCACTTAATATTCATTTATATCCAAAGTGCAGGGTAAATGAAATTTGGTGGGGAAACCTACGAATAGCAAACTGCCAACCACTAGAAATCCCGCCCAAAATACCGCCCCACAAGCAAGTCGCAAAAAATGAAGGCTTTCCCAGGATCTTCGTCGAAGCAGTCTGGCTTTGGTGCAGTGCCAAGGAGAAAACCAACGTTAGTCCGGCGGGACTGGCGAAAGCAAGTTAAAAGCTTTGCAAGTTAAATATCACCGCCCCGTTTTCCCGGCTACAACTGGCCTTTTTAAATAGCATGAAGTATGCGCAGGAGAGGATTTGGCTCGCAGTTTGTAACGAGGGGGAATTATAGGAAAGAGACATACAATGGAAAGCCTTGGTTGAGAGATGAACCAACACCGACGTCGCTTTCAAGCGCTTATTTTTACTTATTTGGGTGCTCGACCGACAGGAGCACTCCAGAGTGACGCAGTTTTATCTAATGTCGCAAGCCAAGTAATGGTATCATGATGTTCATTTGTCTGAGATGGAGCGAATAAGCAAAGCAAGTATTCAGCTTAACTAGATCGGAAGTGGACGGTCCAGACTACGGATCAAACCTCGCCCGGTTAACTCACCTCACTTGCACACAATCATAGTTCTTTAACACCACGGGAATGAGAGGTTGCCAATCAACTAATCCCATTTAGTAAGAGCCACAACAGCGCACGAATATCGGAGGGTAATTGAAAAATAAAAACGTATTTATGCTACAGAAAAAGCCCCATCCCAGCGCACGAACGTTTAGAAAAAATAAATTTATTAAATTGCGCTCAGGCTAAAGAAACTACGCGTACCCTACCATTGAAGATTCTAGTAAACGGCTTTGGCTCAAGTCGAAATAAGAGTGCCACAAGTTAATCAGTCAATGATACGCGTAATAATATTTAGAAGAATATAATGATGAGAATCTTACCTGGACGACATGACAATTACGGATTACTAGGTGGATGAAAAAAGCGCGGAATTTGTTTTTGAAATTATTACGACGATAAACAAAGACGGAGAGCGAGAGAATCACACAGACCGGCACAAAGCATTTGGAGGCAACAAGATCTGTTAGTGTCGGCATCAAAAAATCGGTCGAATTGACTGCGGTCTACAAATAAGGGTCTCGCACTCGACCTAAATTGCTTTCGACTCTGCCACCCACCTCGTGAAGCTCGTTTGAGTGAACGTCTTAACAAACGCGGAAAACCAACAGGGCCCATTGGAAGGTTTTAGATGCTCGGTGGTAAGTTTGGCAATTGCTTCGAAGCGTTTGTAGACAAAGGAAATGACGTACTACCAGACGGGAAAAAACTGCAGTACCAATTAACAAGATTTACAAATATCTTAGATTGTTAAAACACTAAGGAATATAGGAATTATGAAATAGTTTCGATTTTTAATGAACTTGAGGCACATAGGAACGATAAAATTTGGCTTTGAAGCTGGTGTTTGAGAAGGCTTTTCTAATGCTTCACAAAGAAATGTAGATCTAGAATTATGTAAGAAGTAAAAATGAGGAGCAAAAACTGGATAGGTTTGTGCAATACTTTCGTCTGAATAAACACCTTAAAAAAAAAACAAAACAATTGCAACACGACCAAAAATAGCGATAAGCCAACAAAACAGAGCTAATAACCGAAGCTGACAGGCTCGAGATTTCTAAAAAGCTGTCAATTTGTGTATCAAGTGAGTCGTAGATTGAAGAGCACCACAAATTAACAAGGGATTTGAAAGAAACAAACAAACAAAGATTCACTATGTCGATGGAATTATTTTACCGACTTTGCTGCAACCCATAATATATCTAAGCTAAAGGTAACCAGCTACGCGGTTATTCAGGGTAAGCAAACCGATTTGCATAAAAAATGACAGCAGTAAAAATATCCAGTTTAAGTAATAACGACAAAGTTGGACAGGGATTCGCTAGCAAGTAAGATTAGTACCGGGAAACGCAAACGGACCTGCTTATCCAGAGAAGCTTCGACCCGGAGGCTTCCGAGACTCATGAGGAAATCGCGGACGACCTCCGCCGTCGGCTGGGGACCTGCTTCGTCTGGTGCAAACGTCAGCTTCCGCACAACCATGCGCACTGAGTTGCTGCAATGAAGAGGAAGCACCTCAGTGCGTGATGACAGTGGCAGTGCGGGTCAATTTGAACGCTTATAGTCAAACACCCCTCGAAACGGACTGAGCGCCTTCAGACATTGAAAGCGAGATGAGAGCTCAAACTACCAACTGGGAGTGTAATAGGGACGGATATAATTTACGAGTGAATCAATTGTGATTGTGGTTTAGAATGCGTTGGACATCTTTGCTGGCAAAACTAAACAATGCCTTTTTACCACATTCCAGCCTATAAGTCACCGGAAAATGAGGTGTCTTTAAACGGGATTTAATTGGTCGAGACTGCTAAGGCTAATAAAACCCGAGGTGGGCATTATACTGTCGCAGACAAATTTTAGAAAGTAGAAAAAGGTTCGCAATCAAGAGTTGGCCTGGCTTTGTTAAGTAGTAAGACAACGGAAGATTTTATACTTCGAAGGCAAATTTGCAAAACAGCGGGATTTTGAGGCGTTTACAATTATCGCCTGACTTTTCTTTAGCCGAAAACAGCCTGTCCGGGCGTTGCAGTCCCTAATGACTGTGACATTTTAATGGAAAAGCGATGGTGAAAAACACGCAAGACACTTTTAAAATGCATAATTAAATGGTAAAACCAATTGTATTTATTTTGGATCCTATGTTCCAAACTACGCGATGACATTCTGGCTAACGGTGGCTGGCAGCAGGTGGCAAATGATCAGACGAAGTGAGATAGATAAGATTTACTGTGGCCTTTATGTGCATCCTGTTTGAGCCATAAATTAGTTTAAACTTGGCTAAGCAATCCAATTTAAGATTTGGCAAGGGGAACTACGCAGATAAAAATAAATTAAGCCGTGATATCTGGACTTTCGCGATAAGTGCTTTGCCTGCCTTGACAAAAATGAGGTCGCACCGCATTAAGAAATGCAGTGTACATATTACTTGCCAGCTTTGCAAACGTTAGCTACATTCAGAAGTAGTCGGAAGCGAGTCATGCAGATCGTTATCTGAAAATGTGAATTCATGAAATCAAATAGGATGAAATTTGGTGCCTAAGAAATAAAAACCGAAGATCAAGAAAACCTAAATATTGATAAGAAACTAGCTGAGATTTAAGTGAAAATACAGGATACAGAGAATCACTCCGTGAAGAGTAAAGGCACTAGGAGGTAAAGCAAGGCTCAGGAAGATTCGGATTGCGGACTTGGTTTCATTTGATTCCCTCACGTTAAAGTGGGAAGCGTTTAGACCGGGTGTTTGACATATACAGGTAAAACCGATGAGAAAGGGTCTCGGTGCAAACTAGTTCAAACATCAAGAAGCGGTATGTGGGCCTAAGGTCAAGGTTATTTAGTGTTTTGGGCATCAGCCCACGCGCACTAGTCAGTATAAAGACAGACAACAAACTAGAAGGATAAAAGTTTTTTTTACATTTGAACTTTTTATTCGACGATGGACAATTTTTTTGACAATAACCAAAGACAATTCAGTTATAAAATACACAACAAGGAAAGCCAAGCCACAGTATGCTCGTTGTTGCCATTAGTAACTTGGCATTTTGAATTAAAAACGTCGTGGCTGAAATACTTGGCTGGGTTATCGAATCAAAAGTAATTTCCACCAAAAAACCTTGTAGGGGCGAAGATACTACTCAGATGTTAACCGATTTGGTAAATTCAGTGGATGGAGTAAAATAAATTAGGCAGTTTCAAAATGCATTCTTTTGTGTAAGGTGCTTCCTCTGAGTGAAACTTGATGCAAAAACTGAACATCCCAAGTTGCGATAACAGTTTCGTTGCATGGAACTATTTCAATACCTCACCCACTACTCTACAGTCAGCGCACATCGACTTTGCCCCAGGTTCTGGTTACTAAGCCCTGTTAAACCAGGCACTGTCACATTTTGCACCCTTCCGCTTTGGTTACGCTAGTGAGATTGTGTTCGCACGATACAACTAAGGCTACGTGCAATGCTGAGTTTTAAGTGGACAGAGACCAATCCATTGACACAATTTCGTAATAGTTATTGCAAAGTAGACTTTAGATGAAACATGATCAATCAAATCTTGGCACAAGTCTGACGGGGATAGCTCTGTGCAATACGTTACCCCAAATACGATATACCATAAGCGACTACTTCGTATGGGTAAATGGAAGTGGTATCTTCTAGTCACATAAAAGGCTGAAGAGTGTTGATGAGCAGAGTAGCTTGAAATACGTCAAACCTACTCGACTAAAGCGTGGACTACTTAACTGCTGGGATATTTACTTAGGCGTCCCGTTTCGTGGGAAGGTGGCTTACGCGATTGTTGTTAAGACAGAATCTTTTGTCGGTAAACTCTGGCTGCACACTGGCGACATAACATTCTGACGAGACGCACGTGACCATAAAAACAGTAGGATTCGAACTTAGCCTGCAAGGGTCCTTGAGGGTTTACATTATTAAGTACCGTTTGAGAATTACCTGCGGAAGTATTACACCAGGCACTGTAATAAGGCCTAACATAAATTTTACGACACACCTGGGCAGAACAAATAACCCAGGCGCGGCTACTGATAACTTTGACGACACTTTATTCTTGGAGAAAGGGGAAATAACGTTGTAGTGTTAGGATTCAGACAAAAGACTTCAGACAAAGTTGAGAGACACACATCTAATTCATGGCTCAGCTAAGAGATTTAGAAAGGATATATGAGAATTTCCTTGTTAACACATACAGACACCACAAGATGCTTCCACTTTCAAGTAAGCTACTAGTTACTGGTAACTCATAATCAACCAGAGCATCATTAATGAGAGCAAACAACACGTTAGAAAATAATTCACAAAAGCCGTATACGCCAGCACATGAGACGAATTATGCCTCACAATGAGAAAAAATAGCTTCCCAGACTTCTGATGTGGGTATAGGTAATTTTAGGACGAAAAAACATCTGAAACCGTTCCCTCTGAAATACAATTATTGATAATGGCTGATGGATGGTGCTGTGATTGAGATGGTAATGGGGGTGTATTTACCCCAAACAAATCAACTGCTTCTAGAGAACAGCAAAAAAATGTGTAAAACAGATGGTTCGATTTACATTCGTGCTGTAAGGATAAAAAAGCCTTTTTACCGCGACTTTGTTTTGCATTTATTTGGTTTCTGATTAGATCTCTAGAAAGCCTGAGTACACCACTGCATTTCCCTTAAAAAGCAGTTTAAAGTGGAAATTCACTCAGTTTGACGGAAAAAAACAGAATACTTACCGCTTCTGCGGCCTCGTATCCTCGTCGTCCACAACATAAACCTTCAATTCGTAGTCCACTCGGCAGGGCTGAAAAAGGCATAGAGGCTCTTTAGGAAAACAAGCGGACCTTGGACAAGAACGAAGTCGAAAAACGCCGAGTGAAGCGCTTGCAATAAGAGCGCAAAACAGCGATGACCAACTTTTGGGGTTAATTTTTTTTCGTGGGCTCCTCTTGAGCTCAAGGGTAACTAGTGATATACGTAGAAACAGGTTGGAGGTAAAAACCACCCAAGCAACATCGCCAGTAGGAAATATTTTCCAGTATCCATGTTAATAGATATAACGGTGTCTAACATGATGAAATTAATACACAATAAACCAATCAATTAGCCCTGATACAGTGATTAATGAGTTGGCAAATGGGACATTCCAGTATACAGTAATCCAGGCCACGTCAGATTCACAAAAGGTATTCAAATACATGTTAGATAAGCCCAATGCTCCGGGAGTGTTTTCTTTTCAGGAATGACAAAAAAACTAATTTCCATTTAAAACAGTGCGCAAACATACGTCAGCAAAAATTTACCGGAAAATCGGAGATTTACGTAACCACGGCCTGGTGTAAAAGTAGAATAAAACTCGCATGCACGTTTGCTCAATGCAGGCGACTGGGACTGAGGTTAATTAATCTACTTAAAACAGACACTTAAAACCTTGGCAACACAGATCAAAGCTACTGACTTCAGCGAAGATAACGAGAATGCCGCTGAGGCAAAAACTTGCACGATTATTCAGTAAATTGAACTAAACCAAATTGCTACCACTTTTGAGTTTAAACGAGAGTGCTTTCAGATATCATAAGACGTCAAATCAAATCTCTTAATAACAAAAGACTCGAAAGACTGAATCGGTAGGCGATAGGCTAAAGGAAAGCTATTTTCGATAATGACGTATGGCAATTGCAAAAGCTCTCAACTACTTTAAAAACAAGCTAAGCACAACATGCCTTCATAAAAATAGGCATTTACTAATCAATAATGTGCTCGCAATCAATTCAAAAGCTTTTCAACTTCTTGATTTATTTCCTTGTAATAACTGCATGGTTTTCTGCCACGGGAAATCGTAAGGTACATTGTGACTTCGTTCAACGACTCACTTTTGCTTTTCAAAATACTTAGAAGAGAACGAAACAAACGAAAATCTGAAGGCGCACGACAGAGTAATCCGGGGAAGGCTTGAAGCTTTTACCTTCTGACCCCTAAAGTATCCGTAGCGTCTGTTAAGCGAAATGTGCCCGAGTGTTGTCGTAGTGTAGGATAGTCCCTTGAATTAAACTAATTTGCACGTTTTGCTCAGATTTAACAACTTAGTTTGGTGGGTTGCTTACGGTGCTCCTCCGCTGCCATGGTTTGGCCACATCGAGGAAGCCCGCACAAGCTGTTCCTCTGCAATCCCTCCTCCAACACCTCCATTGGTTGCAGCAAGTCAGTCCTTGACACAGATCCTACCCTTCCACATGCGTGATTCCAACTTGTTTTACGCGGTACGTTATTGCACATAAACAAGCCTTCATTCTTAGCCATTTGATCGAAGAAAGATTCGCCTTGTTGACGGGCGAAAAGAGAAATCGCGGTAAAACACGACTCAGTTTGTGCAGTTGCGTCGGAGCGTGCAGAATATACATATCACACTTCGTAGCGCATCTAAGTTGCTTTAAATGAAAAAATATTCGCTAAATTGCAGACATTTAGCCTCTCAGCAATCTCTTCAGGTCGCACAAACCAACGTCTACCGTTTAGATTGACATCGGCATCTTGAAATAAACAAAACCACCTTCTAGTTGTCGTAAGAGCAAGAGCACGATCCAAATAAAGGTGTTGAATATTTTCTAATTGCAGTTTCAGCACTCGCCTTCTTTTCAACTCATAGAACATAAAATGACGAACATACAACTTTTTTCGCACATGTTTTAATACTGTACACAAGTTCAGCAAACCTCCTCAACGTTGACTCACAACGCATTTGAATAGCCGTCAGTTAATACCATGATTATAAAAATCAGCACAAAAAGTACACACGTCTGTGATCTGCGAAAATTGTTAACGAACATATGCAATCCCCAATAACAACCATCAGGTGTTAGTCAAATTCACAAATAATTTATCTAGACGTAGAGGAAATGAAGGCGCACAAGTCGCCTGGTAATATCAAATAACATATTCAACAGTGGAAAACAAAGGAAACTAAAAGTCGTTGGAGGGGAGTCAGCAAGTTAACGATGGTTTGACTCATTTTTTGCAAAATTAAATCCTTTGTTATACCATATCTGAGGCATCCACCGACAGCCCCATTAGTCCTCATCTATCCTGATCCACCTCAATTATGGTCAAGGTTGATCGGGGCAGATATAATTGGGGCCCTTGGATCTGTTGCTCGGTCTATGGATACGACAGTAAAAGCTCTGCACGAAGTCCTGTCCTTGTCTACGCACTGGGAGGATGGAGCTGGCGTTAGACAAGGGTGGGTGTTTTTGGTTACAAGCAAAATCGTATCATTAGTAAACATGAAATCTTTTCAAACAGAAGGGAACGAGCTGGAAAGGAACAGGTGTTTAAAAATTCAACCGATGCGCAAGTAGAAAATAACCCTCTGTGTCGATAAGGCAAACATACAACGAGCGGGGCAACTGGCGTAAAAACGTTCGACAGAACAGCAATACAAACACTTCACCCAAGAGCAGTGTGGAGCGAAAAAAATAGGATCTGTCATCCCAAGCAGGATACAAATTTGGTAGAGCTTAATTTTCTTTTAAGTAAAGAGGGGTCGAAAAAAGAAAGATGCAAATGGCAGTCGTCAAAAGTACCAAAATTCAGCATTTTAAAAGATCTTTAAAAAAGAGATAGCTAGATGCCACGCCATACCTGAGCTAGGCCGTAAAATTGGTTCCTGATGAAAGCTACAATTGGTCCGTTTGCCACGTTCAGAAACAGGCAAATTAAGTCACATCAACCAGTATGCGTTACCAGATAGGCGTATCTGACAAGCTGGAAAATAGTTAACGCTAGACACAGAATGATTGCCACAAATAGTGGTTTCTTCCAGTAATTTGGAACTATGGTTCCGTTTAAACGATTGAAAGCGCGAGAGCTATTTTACCCACTTCTTATGTGAGGATTTGGGCTCAGGCTTAGACACGACTAGAAGAACGTAGGGAGGCAGGTGGAGCCGAAGAGACCGGCTGTGGCACTAACCCAACCTGGTGGTGTGTGACTTCACACACACCTGCTCACGACTTGGCAGCGAGCAAGGAAGCATAACGTCATTTTGGACCGTCTTTTCGGTGTCATTTGTAACCAATGGCACAAATGTGTAGCCGCTTTCTTCATCCTTAAACCAAGTGCCCCTGTTCTCGAGAACATATTATACAATAGATGCAGCAAGGAGTGGTAGAGTGGAAGGTAGATCCAGAATATATTTCGATTGCCTTCAACAAGAACACTGCATTAAAGTTAAAAAAAGTTCAAAAAATCAAGATCTTACATTCGATATTATAACAGATCTAGCATCCACACACACACTTATTGTAAGACCATTCATCAAGTCCTTAAAGTGTTTACTTGTTTGCCAAGGTATCTGATCGTCTTACTTGATGAACACTTTGATCTGGCCCCAAGTTGACCCCCAGTGACCCAACCTACGGAATAACCAGCTGATGTAACACGGCTGTTGCAGTTAAAGGATGCGTTTTCTCAAATAAGTCGGCAACATCTAGCCGAGGTTGCGATGGCTTGAAAATAGTGCAAATTCACCCCGCATGAATTTCGCAGATTTAAAGTAGATGCGCACTCCTGAAAAGTTCGGGCTGTGGAATTACACGAGGAAAGGCGACATTGCAGAGAATTCCAATAGTGACTTTTTTAGTAAACGAAGTCTGCTTACAGGTGCTGCAAATGGACTATAGCCGCAAAAAATGCCATCAATATGCAATGACGTGATTTATTCTCTATGTCACTAACACTTCTGTTACCCATTTCATGGCTTTACGTGACACTTCTTTATTAGACGGAACCAAGATTTGGCATCACTTTAAGCGCGCAAATGGACTTGGACAAGGAACGTCGAGTAGAGTTTCAGTGTATGACTTAATGAGCTACTATTAGGTGACCAAAGTACTATTGAGATAAAAGAATCTCTATTGGCAGGTCACTTATCTACTGATTGCGAAAGTACATGTTTTACAAGTCAATAGATTTTACTCTTAATCCAAACAAGGCTTACCCGCTTGGTCGTACCCAATTCAACATTGTTAAAATGTTGTCGCATTTAAAAGCATGCATGCTGAAAAGGCTCATTATTTTTAGTCGCCGGCGCTCCAATCTCACAAATCAAAACTCATAATTAGGCCGAGCTAAATTTGGCTCATGTTAGGCTAAACCAGACAGATCAAGTAGGCGATTGTACGCAGGCTGAGTAGACTTCATATAAAAGAATGGACACACCAGATAGCAGCGAAGGTTTTAAAGGTAAAGTCGGACATTTTGACATGAGGACGTGAACGCTAGACTGGTGGCTAAGTAACGGGAATCAGTGCCAGGAGGTGACTCACACCAGGTGCATTGCATTGCAAAGACCAAACGATGCAAAGAATGGGTGAAAACAAGAAAAAAGAATATCGTGCACAGGAAGTGTATGAAGAAGAGATATTTAATTTTTTGGTGAAATTACAACTGTTACAACGCGAGGCAAAACCACGTCCAAAGTGAAAAATACAACAATATTCATAGAATAAGACATCAAGAAATCGGGGAAATGAGTTGAACAAAAGACGAGGAGGAATGACAATAATGGGATTGGTGGTCGTAACAATTCAAAACAAAAGGCATTCACTGAGGACTGCAAAGTGACTAGAACCTAGCGAGCAGGTGGGATTGATTGTTCGAACTAACCAACGGATTTTTTGCTCGCATAAACTGTACACACAAATGATTACCAGAGATTTCTTTTTAATTGTCTGCTTCGTGTGTGAGTGTGTAGAATGAAGACGCAAAATATGCAACAATTACGGCGCAAGCTTAAGTGAATTGAGAAATCGAAGAAGAAACAGATTCTACAATTGTTTCTGTGATAGATCCGACTATACGTGGAAGACATCTAAGCATAAGGGGGCGGTACACACAATTCAAAAGGATCGTTTACGAAGTTTTGTGCGCATTACGAGTTTATTTGGAAACAAAGGCTAGGAAGACGTGTGTTTACGTAGGTCAGTGTACAGTGCCCCACTCACTTCGGCGAACCACCGAAATGGCAGTCGGAAAATAATTGGATGAAACCACCACAAATTTATGCAGACTTAAACACGCAAACAGTTTATTGGTTGTAGCGGCCATCAAGGACCAAGAGACGGTTTTTCACAATTTCCCCAGTGACCTGTTTTCTTCACAAACTTGACCACAGCTGTCATTCAGGGACGATGTGTTGGGCAATTAAAAAGATTAACAGGAAAAATGAAATGAAAGAAACCGTAATTATCGAGGCCTAGTCATACAACCACAATATTAACATGAAAGATCCCTTTGATGGTAAAAGGCCAAAAAACACTAAGCAAGACTAGAAATGGGACGAAAAAAGGCCATGATAAAGTCTGGACATGTATGAAATGAAACGGGTAATTTTTGAGGCATCGTGTCACAGACCGAGTCGCCGGTGAAAAGTCCAACGTTTTTATCAATGTGCATTTAGAATAGGCGTTTGAATGTAAAGATCGCCTTTCAGCTCGTTCATATCATCACAATTTCGTCAATTTTCCTGTGCTGAATTTTGGACGAATATCTGAGATTCGCTATTGTAATTTATTACCAATGTACCTCACTTGATTAAAACTATCGGCAATAACTACTTGCCTTAGGACTGCTTGTGTTTACCGCTTCACACGGAAAATGGCAGACCGTCATTTGGCGTGCAATAAGCAAGAAAATTAGCTGCAATGTAGACATCGGGGGTACCTAAGCGAGGCAGGGTAATAAGGACTAAAGCCGTTGTAACGTGGATAAAGCCGTTACAGGATTCACTGCTGGTTGTTTTCTGCCAGTGATGTGGCCAAATGCTTTCTGATGAAGCCGCGCATGTCGGAGTAGTCGCCTCCATCAAGAATTATGCATGACAACCCGCAAACAGTTGTGGTGAGCCTTAAGTAGCTGTAGAAACGGAAGGTGAGTTCATGGCTGCTAGAAGGCACTTGCCACAGAACCATAAATGGTGAAGTGATTTAAAACAAGGAGCGATTCCGCAATGTTAAAATCAACTCCAATTCCTCGGATTCGATAAAATTACTCGAAGTTCTTCCGACTCCACAGCAATTTGAAACAGCACACGCTCAACTATACTGTCAACTGCGTAGTTCGTGGGCAATATATGTTAAAGAAAAGTGGTGCTTTCAGAACATTTAAAGCCAAAACTAAACCTGAAACTGGATAGAGGGGGAATTTAATTATTTGAAGTCGCAACCTGATAAGTTATAACGCATAAGACAAAACGGTGACATTGAGAAAGACTCAATTTAAGGTCTCGAATGACTAATCTGACATCACACCCGATCGTGCATTGAATTGCACAAAGCAAATACTAAGGTTAATACCAATAGAGGTAGAAAGCAATCGCGTGCCAGACATGGCTTCGCTGAAGATCAGTTACACCGCCATACACAAAAAAACAGTGTAAATGGAAGCCAGGACATAAGTTCAACAAAGTTACGTTAAGGAAGCAAGAGAACCATGCAGACTGTGACAAAGGCTTCATCAGATCCACTTATAAATGCCAAATTAAGGCACCAGTTTTTGGGTTTTGTGACTGCTATCTCATCAAAGGGATTGTAGTTAAACTCCAGCAGGTGTCGTCGTTAAGAGAGATGTGCGATAGCGCGTGCTATCAACGTGGCAGAAGCAATGTCTCAAATGAAGTAGGAAAGTATTCTGAAAATATACATATTTCAGTTCCCAAAGCGTATGGGGTGAAAAAGGCGTAACACGTTTTTTTTGTTTCAGAAAGGTGGTAATGAGAGGAAGATAGTTCAATGTACATTTATAGTGATGTTAGTAAGGAGGTAAAGTTAGAAAATGGTTGGATTTTTAAAAAAATAAAGTCGAAATGGCCTATCAGTAGGGCTACAAACGACATGTAAAAGCGCTCGCGTTAGCTTTGAGCGCGAACACCGACCACGCCACGTACTTTCATGATTTTTAAAGGGGATACTGCCACGACTAAAAACGCCCGTAGAGGAACTCGACGTGGAACTAATGCCCCATAGAGTATCCTCGAAGAACACTCCACTAGGTTGTCAAGTGTTCACAAATTTACAAAAAAACCGTGATGAAACAACGAAAGGGTCTAAAATTGGACGGACGGACAGGCATGAAAATCTGAGAGACCAAGTATGGCATTTGGACAATTTAACATGCAATGAAGAATTTGAGGGAAAGTAAGCGACAATTTTTATTGAAGCAACAAAATGCCAACCCACCATCCTGCAGAACTTGTGATAATAACCAAATTTGAGGTTATTTTTGATAAATATAACCCAGAAATTAATTGAATGAATGTTTGGGTGCAATTTATCCACCGCTTGGACAAACATGAAAAGGTTAGCCGAATTCGAAGGGTGAGTAGACTGAGGAAAGTGATGTGGTGATTTTCGACCAAAAAAAGAAGAAAGATACGAGGAGAACGAATATGCTATACGGCTAAAGTGGGCCACGAGGCGACGCACAACATGGGCTAAGACGACGCAATGGGACGCAGAAAATGTCGAAACAGTAGTTCATAGTGGTTTCTAACAGACAAACCAGGAAAAAACCATGATATAGCGGGCGTCTATGGTATTTACAACATGCTTGAAATTCTATAGACAAGGTTTACCTACAAGGAAGTCGTGAAAACTAAAAAAATAACGCAGATTAAAAGTTTGTTGAAATAACAACACCTTAAAATGAAGATTACACGACGTCCGCTGCATCGCCGTTTTCAACATTTGTCCTGATAAGTGCAACTTAATAAGACTACATCATAGGAGTTAACAGCGACGGAGAACTGCAACAGGAACACAAAGTTCAATCGAAAAGTGAAAGAACAGAAAATGCAGGATATAATGGGAGTTAATTGTAAAAAGAAAAAAGTGAGGGAGCAGGGCTAAGGTAATTTTTGATAGCACATTGATATGAATTGATGCGGCATCAACATGCTATGCAAATTATCACACAAACAAGGAATCGCGTCGAAACTTCATTCACTTACCAGATTAGACGCCTATTGTGGACTAACATCGACACATGCCGACAAACGTCGCAATAAATCAAAATAGCTAATCTGAAGGATCGGTGGCAGTTATTGTTCAAGGTCCAGCAGTTCGCAGGGAGCGTGACGGAAAAAACGGCCAGCTTCGAAACAAACGATGCTTACATTTCGGTACAACTGGCAGCCTTCCACAGCAGGCCTCGTTGTGCCGCTCTAAGAACGGTTTTACAACAGGTTACATCACACTTGGTTCAAATGCGATTTCGAATTTCGGATTCCAAGAAAGGACGATTGGTTGTAGTAAAATTTTAATCACAAAAACATTATCATTAATGTTTGCATTCACACATCATCCTTTCACCCAGTGCACGATATCAAAACGACTTTTGATAGGTGTTTTGTGGTGCAAAATCCAGAGGAACTCATGAGGCATTGCAAGAGGCTAGTGGTTTGAGTGACCATAAGACTTTCATGAGACTTTCGTTTTGTCAAGACGATTACAAAAGAGACCTGAACACAAAAATAATGCACCAATCCGCGTGATGTTCTTGCGATTCCCAGAGAAAGAACAAAGAAGAAGAAATTTGGTGGCATGCAGTGCCCAGATTGAATCGAAATTGCACTCGGGGGGGGGGGGGAATCAATCGATTTGC